>BGNK01003286.1:4197-15585 GCA_003297005.1 Symbiodinium sp. clade A Y106 | reverse complement strand
AGATCATGGACTGCAAAGAGCACCGACATGGACAAGGCCGCGGCACTCAGTGAAATAAACGGATGGGAAGACTGGTTCCAGGGTGCTCGTAGGACCACATAAAGGAGTGGTGTTAAAAATTTGACAAGTATCCTGTCGACCTACACAAAATTCTTAATTATGTGTTCGTGCAACTGTTTGGTGGCGGACCTGTCGCTACATCCATGGAGAGAAAAGATACAGTATATCAATTGTTCATTTATTTTGAGACATATCATATGTAATTACATATAATCCAGCATTGATACATTAGAATATTTTCAAATTGATATTTGCGAGCATATATATGCCTCAGGTTTACTCACAGGTATGACCTAAGCATCTGCATGTATGTATGTATATCTACGTTCAGCTTTGATGTAATTACATGTACTCACACATACCCATACAATCGAGATGCATGGGAACATATTTTTACAATCACAAATGAGTTGTCATACGATAGATGATCCTTTCTGTATGTACACATAGACACATGTGCCAAAGCAGGTGGACACGTATGTATGGCATATGTAAGCTTAGGAGTTGTATAAAAGGCAAGCTGTTCTTATGATTCTATGTTCTATTCAGTATGCGCTTGCGATTGATGTGAATGACATAGATGCACATTTCTGTGTATGTTCCTGTTTGGTTTTGAGTCCGGGTTTGTTCGTGATCCTGTTCCTTGGTCGCTCGAGGGCTTCAAGCAGGTAGACATTTCCGAGACTCAAAGACCCAATCCACAGGCCTGGTTCCAGGCTCAGAAGGCGGCTGGGCTTTGAAGTCCCTGGCTCCCGGNNNNCCCCCCGCGTCCCCCGACCAGGATCCTTTGGTTTCGGGGCTTGGGCTTTCTCTTTTTCGCTCTATATGCACTGCGGGCGCGTCATATTCCCGGCAGAAGCTCAGAAGCTTTCAGCTCCGCTTGCATTTTGTTCCATACTATATACAGCATGGATTTTTGTGGGCCTCGCAAAAATTTCTTTTATATACATCAGGCAGATATAAGATTCTTGTGAAATCTTTGCTCACAGTGCGAAACGGAAAACCGAAAAACTCGGGCCTGTAGTGTGTTATTTTCTGTATATATAAATAAAATGCATATATATATATGTTTATTTATTTATACATACAAATAGCGCATATATATATTTATATATTTCTATGTCTAAATCTATACACTTAGTACTAAAGCCCCAAGCCTTGAACCTCTTCGCACCGAAGCTCATTGAGGTGCCCCGAGTATGGCTCGCACGACATTGCCCAAGCCAGGTGGAGCCAAAACGCAATCGTTTCGGAAGGTTTTACGGTTGATGATATAAGCCCTGCATTACCTTGAATGGCCCTAGACTGTGGGACGTATGGTATATTCCTTATTATGGCTTATGCAGGATTTATATCATCAACCGTACCACATGCAGGCTAGGGATTAGAGTCTGTGCCCAGGGAGTTTATCCAACACACCCTGCATAAAGCTAAAAGACACCTCATGACACCTCGCATATCATTAGCAAAAGTGAGATTTTCCGAAAATAGGGGGTACCTTATTTTGGGGTCCTTATAACTAGGGTACTATATTTGGGTCCCCTATTTTCGGAAACTCCCAAGTCCTCAATGATTAGACTGGCGTTTCGGAGGTTCAGGGTTCGGCGGCTCAGCCCTTCATGGCCTTACAGCTTCGAGGCCTAGGCGTAGATGTTCAGGGCTTGGGTGTCAGGATTAAAGGGCTAAGGGTTTAGGGTTTAGGGTGATATACCCTATAAGGCTCTAAATGGCACAAAAGCCTTATATAATATGGTCTTTAAGCCCAAAAGCCTCAAAACATGAGTCCTCAGAGCCTTAGGGATACATAAGGGCCTGAATAGTTGAGTAGGGCTCTGGGATATATTACCTAAACCCTAAACCCTAAACCGTGCTGATAAAAGGAGCCCTAAGGACTTGTCTTGGAATTCAGAGCGCCATGTTACCCAGAGGGTCCCACATACACTACCATTATGGAATTAGGTCCCCAAAACCAAAATAGGGATGGTTTTTTTGGGCCTAATTCCATAGTTAGGGTATATGGACCCTCTGGGTTACTGGTTAGGTTTTAGTCCCTGAGGCGTTCAGGCTTTTTGGGGGGCTCCTCGTTTCGGCAAGAACTTGGGATACAAATCTTTTGGGGCTCTTTGTTTGGGGTGCCGGGAGTATGGAGACATATTCAGGAGTATATGCTGGGTATGAACGAATTAGTCTAATTAGGCCTTGGGGCTCTGCAAACTGTGCTGGGAACGTGCGCAGAGAGGTTTCTCATTCCTCTGTTACACTCATGCAAGCTCCACCCGACCCGTGCCTGGAAATTCGGATACAAGTCCGAAGACCAGAGTGTGGAACCCAACTGAGTTACCTATAGTCTCCATTGTAGTTCCTTTTTTCAGTTTAACCAAATATATAATTAGGATTCTATAAGGTAATCCCAAAAAGGAACTACAATGGAGACTATAGGTACGCCTGATGACAATCAATCGCTGATGCCTTCCAGGTACACTGTCCTCGTCCAAAGCCACGGAAAATGTTTCCAAAGACCCTGTGCACCATGGCTGCGGCTGGTCGGCTGGTTACCCCAAGACCGTAAGCATTAAGTTAGGGACCCCAAAAGCACATAAGCATAAGCATTTTATAGGGATATCCTTACCTTATTGGGCCTCGTTATAAGGGGGTTTATGTGGAAACGCGAGACCGAACGTAGCCTCAGCTTCCCCCCACGAGGAAGCTTCAGAGATGCGAATCACCTACAACCGAGAACAAATCCAAATATAAAACCACTAACCCAAAGGCTCCATGTAGCCATATAGTAGATACTTAGGCCTTAAGGTACCTATATAGGGACCCCTTTAAGGCTTAAGTATCTACTATAAAGGTACATGGAGCCTTTGGGTAAAGGCTGGCAGTCTTCAAGAACTAAACAGCCATTCCTGCACGACCTGTCCGTGGAATCCCAACAAGCCTCGACGTGAGCAAGTGTAGGGGTGACGGAGTTTAGACCCAGTGAGAGCCTTAGCTCGTTGATGCTAGCGTGAAGGCAATGTGTGTCACTGAATTGGGACAGAGAGGTATACTACATAATGTATGGTATCAGGCAGTGTATACTACCATATAACATATTTCGGTCCTGTTGCTACTCAGTTTCTGCCTGGAGACAGGAGAGAACCTAAACCATGTAGGCCCACCTTTCAGCTGCATTGGAACCATCCTTTACCAAAGATACGCAAGTCCCATCCCCAGCATGTTTCAGAATACTCCCCGCCTGCTCTACAACTCTGCACCCACATATCTTCCGCAGACAGAGAGCCTACATCCCTGAGTTTTGCAGTTGATTGAGTTTTCTTAGTCCCAAACAAGACAATGTCCGGGCCTAAACCGAAACCCACCACAACAAATCTTGGAGGAGGTGCAATCTGCTATTTCTAAATCTCCAAAAAACAGCCAAGTAACCCACTACACCCCTAAAGCCTTAAACCCCTAAATACCAAACCCCTAAAGCCCTAAACCCAAACTCCTTATCCCTTTACCCTAAGGGTCCAAGTACCTAATGACCTACTTATCATATACTCTCCAAAATAGTAACCTACATAACTACTATCCTAAAACCGAGTACCTAACTCTTG
This sequence comes from Symbiodinium sp. clade A Y106, assembly GCA_003297005.1. Taxonomy (NCBI): domain Eukaryota; class Dinophyceae; order Suessiales; family Symbiodiniaceae; genus Symbiodinium; species Symbiodinium sp. clade A. The sequence goes on along the minus strand of BGNK01003286.1, from coordinate 11,923 downwards.
GATCCTTTGGACCCCAGCCTAAACCCTATTAGAACCCTTGTAGGAACCCTTAAATGCTTAGACCCCTAGGGACTTAAAGCCTTTTCAAATCCTAAACCCTAAATCCTGAACCCTAAACTCTAAATCCAAAACCCTAAACCCTAAAAGCCTAAACTCCTTATCCCTACGGTTTAGGGTTTAGGGTATATGAAGCTTCCAAATCAGCCAAGGCAAGGCGGCGGTTGGATTTCGACGAAGCGCCGCCGTGGGGCCCTGGCCCCTCGAGAGCCGGCCGAGGAGCTCTTGGAAGAAGAGGCTCCGCACGCGCTCTGCTCTAAACTTCTACAGTTTAGGGTTCCCTAGGACTCCAGCGACTTAAATAGTACCTATAGTCTCCATTGTAGTTCCTTTTTGGGATTACCTTATAGAATCCTAATTATATATTTGGTTAAACTAAAAAAAGGAACTACAATGGAGACTATAGGTCGGTTACTAACCATATATTATATACCCCAATAACCTACGATTTAGGTAACTGGAGCCCTAGGGGTTTACATGGTTTAGGGGGGGTTAGGGTTTATAGGGTTTAGGGTTTAGGGGGTTCGGGTTTAGGGTTTGGGGGGTTTAGGGTTTTGGGGTTTTGGGGTTTGGGGTTTGGGTGTTATATGCATGACATTAGATGATATTAGTTATTATACTGTATCGCATCGTCTTATGTAGCGGTATCAAGCCCTAAAGCTACGGCTGGGACACAAAAAATTGCGCAGCAACACCTTCGAACCCTGAAGACTTCAAAGACCCGATGCAGGCTTTTTAGGGTTTGGGGGTTTAGGGGTTTAGGGGTTTAGGGTTTAGGGTTCAGGGTTTAGGGCTTGAGAGGAGATGGGTTGGGCTGGTTTCGGGTTAGGCGGCAAAGGTTTTGCTATCATTCCGTTATACGTTTAGGGTTGAGGGTTTAGGGTTTAGGATAAACTCTAGACTCAGGTGTTATGCTTCTGTGGTGGGCTTTAGGATTTCAGGGTTGGGGATCGAGCTTTTGGGCTCAGGGCCGCTTGTGGCTTGCTGTTGCTGCTACGAAGCAAATTCTGGGCTTTGGAGTACCATACTTTAATACTGTTTTCTTAAAGGAACCATTATGAAATAAAAGTGTATACTTTTTTCTCCCTGGTCACTTCAAAGCCCAGAGTTGGCTTGTAACGCTTACATGCCCCAGCCATCGCCCTTTCTGTTTTGCGTCCGGTTGATCTTAAGCATGACCGGGGGGTATAGAGTCGAGACCTGTTGTTGGAGGTTTCCAGGTGAGCGATAAGCAGGTGTTGCACACCAAGCTTCAGTTTAAATCCTGGAAGTCGCTATCATGGGCTACAGCAGTAATTCCTGAGTTCCAGGCATCAAGCGACACCCTCGCAAAGCCTGTCCAAAGAGCCCAGCAGCTGTTCTGCTGCGAAAAAATTTCCCCTAAGCAGCCCTAGATAATCTAAGCCTGATGTCACAGGGACTGAGTTAAGACAGGGGCCTGAATAATTGCCATTCCACATTCTCCCAGGCTGCGAAGTAATCTGATGGTTATCATTAGGGCTCCAGTTACCTAAATAGTATGTTGTATGTTACTAACCATATATTACATAATACCCCAGTAACCTACTATTTAGGTAACTGGATCCCTAGGGTATCTTGTTTAGGGCTTTCAGTGGCTCCTTCATTCGAAAAGCACTCTAAACTTGTTGGGGCCTCTACTGACTTTACTCGCCGCTACCGCGCATTGTAGACAGGGATTTAGGGTTTAGCGGTTTAGGGTTTAGAGTTTGGCATCTAGTAATCTAGTATTGCATGGTTTAGGATTAAATACCGGGTTCGTGGTTCAGTGTCAGGGTACAGCTGAACCCGAAATCACTTCGCAGCTGTAGTGCTCAAAATGTCCATTCCATCTGACTGATTTGCAAAGAGACTTTGCTGCACGCATCCGACATTGGGACATATTCCCCCGTGGCCCCAACACGATAATCTCGACATGACCCGCACACTTGCTGAATGTGGTTGAAAGCTACAGTGCAACCTTCTGTGCTGGGCCCAAAGCTGTATAGCCCCGAACCCGGTAAATCCTTGCTGCTACGGCGGGCCTCAGCACTGCCGTTCCTGAAACCCAAGCCCTAAAAGCCGCTGCCATACTAAAGCCTAACAGCCATAAAGTCCTTGATGCAATTAATCCTGAAACCAAGCTGCCGGTGTGAAAAGCCTGCATGGTCCGAGGTTTGAGGGGTTCGGAGTGCAGGCTACAGGGTAGGGTTCAGAGATTTGGGCGTTAGGGCACTGCGGCAAAGCGCGCTGTGTTTTGCCGGCTCTGGGAGTGCCCGCGGTTCGTCTTTATGGTGCTTGCGGCTTCCAGGGTTTAGGGTTTAGGGGTTCAGGGTTTAGGGTTTAATTCGGGATTTCTACAAAAGCTGCTGGGAGCCTCCGCGACACTGAGGAATTGCAGACAGAAGATGTGGGGTGGCGGACAATGGGATCAAGGATGGTCTGGGGGAGGCTGGGACCAATGGGGAGGAGGAGGTCACTGGGGCTCCGTGGCAGCATGTTGTGCTAGGATCATATGGGGGTTTCCGAAAATTAGGGGTACCTTATGTTGGAGTCCTTATAATTAGTAAGGATCCTACTATTTAGGGTGCCATATTAGGGTTCCCTAATTTCGGAAACTCCCATATGTTTAAGCTGTTCATTTCAAGCTGCAAAACAAGATTTGTTCGTATCCGGGGTCCCTTTGCTGGGGGCTTCGAGGCCCAAGCCTAAACTCTCAGACCCGAGACCCTTAAACCCCTAAACCCTAAACTAAGTGATATACCCATCCTAAGGGTCCAAAGGACCCAAGGATTAGGTACTCGGTTTTAGGATAGTAGTTATGTAGGTTTCTATTTTGGAGAGTATATGATAATTAAGTACCTGGACCCTTAGGGCTATAGTCTCCATTTAGATCCTTTTTTTGGTTAACCAAATTGATATGGTCGGATCCTAACCATAAGCTTGGTTAACCAAAAATGGAGTTACAATGGGGACTGTTGGCAGTTCTTCACCGGAATCCTGAATCTGAAGCAAGCCCACACGCTTACACCCCCTAAAGCCTACAAGGCCTAAGCCTCAAAATTTACAAATCTTAAAGGCAAAAACCTAAACCCAAGTGATATAGTATTGCCCCTCAACCCTCGACCCTAAACCCTAAACCTTTAAAGCCCTAAACCCGCGTGATACGGTTGATGATATAAATCCTGCATTACCCATATTAAGGAATACACCATAATTCCCATAGTCTAGGGTCATTCAGGTTATATCATCAACCGCATAGTGTTGTTTGTGTTGGGAAGGAAAAGGCTTCCGAAGAAGTTTTGTTTCTAGGGGTCGCAACCGTTGTCAATACTGTTCCTTGGGTTTTCTTAGGGTTTAGGGTTTAGGGCTTGATTAGGGTTTCGGATTCGGGTTTAAAGCATGGCCTCAATACATGTTGTTCTGGGGTGTGTTGAGTGGTCCTGGCTTCTCAGGCGGGCTTCTTGTTAGCGAGGCTTCTTACAAGTGCGTTTGCTTCAATGTTGACTGTTCCGAGCACAACTTGTAGAACGCGTTGCTGTTGTCGTGATCGTCGCTGTTGTCGGTGGGGATGCGTGATGCTGGTAGTAGAGGTAGTAGTGGTAATAGTGTTAGTGGTAGTAGTAGTGTTAGTATTTGGAGTTCGTCTTCGTGGTGCTGGTGGGCGCCGATGATGAAGACGGTGTACGCGTGTTTACGAACTGACGAGAATTTAGCCGTGTTTGTCTACATTGCTTCTCTGATGGCCTTAACTCCACCCAAAACCCGAAACCCTAAACCCTATGTTCCTATGTAGCTCAAGAAGGAACAGACGAGCACTGTAATGCGCAGGAAGCCCACACTGCCACGGCATAGATATGGCTTGTAGGGTTTCTAGCGTTGGGGCTTTGGAGTTTTAGGGTTCAGGGTTTAGGCTTTGTATGTAAGATTTTCAGAAACCTTGGAACCTAGTTGCCCACCACCTAAGGTTGGGGCAACGGGAACAATTGGAATGGCAATTGGGGTGGCGGAAAAGGCCACGGAGACTTGATCTAATGGCTTGGGCTTTGGTGTAGGGTTTATGGTTTTAGGGTTTAACTCAAGTTGAATGTTTGTGGGTTCAGTGTTTCGGGTAGAGGCACGACCGTGCACAGACTCTGAAGGTTTGGTCCTCGATTTTGCGAAGCTGTTGGGGCCAATACCCGAAGTTCCAGTCTCAAACAGTCAGGTTTAGTAACTTGGACAGCCCCAATTATCGTACTCGGAGCCTAGCTATAGCTACCCGTTGACCCTAAACTAAACCCTCCTTAACTCCTTGCGCTGACTTCCCTGATTCTTCAGGGCCGCTCCTGCCACCCCCCCCCAAAAGTTTAGGGATTGACAGGTCCCAAAGGCTCCATGTAGCTTTATAGTAGGTACTTAAGGCTTAAAGGGGTCCCTATATAGGTACTGTAAGGCCTAAGTATCTACCATATGGCTACATGGAGCCTTTGCGGGTTTTAGGGTTCTAGGGTTTAGGGTTTAGGAACTCCATACCTTAGCCTGTCTTGAACTTCCTCATCGAAAGACAGTTCTTCTCGACGAAAAGATTGTCGAAGATGATATGGTTGTTCGTCGCCGCGATGGGTGGTACCCGTAAAGCATGCTTAATATTTTCAGCCGAAATAAGTAACTAATATTGATGTTCGTTATTCCAAGTGTACTATAATGTACCCCCACAAACCCTAGCCTAATTGTTAGGGCCCGAACAAATATGTTCAAAACAACAATACTGTCGGTCTGCGTTTCTCCTGCCTAGCTTCAAGAGAAGACGCTCTGGCTTTAGGACGAGATAAACTGCCGCATTACCGACCTTCAAGTCTCAATCCCGCAACAGCAGACAGCGTTCGAAGCTTAAGAATTTGGATGAGTCCCTAAACCCTAAACCAACCCCCCCCCCCAAAGCCGGATGAGCCCTGCAGTCGCTGAGGAAAGAATGGCAAGAAGGGCGAGAAGAAGAAGAAGGCAGATAGAGACGGGGATCCTCTGGCTGCATCTAATGTAGGTTTAGGGTTTAGGGTAAGGGTCCATGTGCCCAACTAGGGATGCGTTAAGGGCTCCTTTAAGGGTTACTATAGGGATTCTATAAGGGCTCAAATGGGCTTATAGGGTTTAAGGGTCCATGTAGCCGAATATGGTTTAGGGTAATGTAGAAGCCTAAGTATTTACCAAACTTGTTCGTAGAGCTCCTTATTATGACTGTACTATAATAACGTACCCCGAAGCCTGATTCTAAATATTGAGGCCCCTAGACTATGAGTTCAGGTTATGGTTTATTGTTTAAGGTTACCCGTTGCCTTTTTCGTTGCCGTAGTCGCATCGAGTTGTGATCACTGCAAAGTATCATTGTTGTCTCGTTGCTCTCTGAAATGTTGTTGTTGCTGTCTTTGCTTGTGGTTTCATTGTTTGTGCTGTGCGGTTTTCGATGTGATCGTCAACAAGGGTTAGTACAGGCCTACACTGTTGTCTCCCAAGCGGGTTCATTGCCTCTTATGTTTACAGTGTTAGTTTCGTAGGCTTGGCATTCTGTGTGCGCCGGCAAGACCGCTCCTAAGTCTTTCGCAGGGCGATCTTTCCATCCCCAGCACGTACCCGGCTCGCGAGCTCGGAACGTCAAGACCCGAACCGGGTCACGGTTTGCGCCCACGGGGGCCGTTGACTTCACAACAGGCCACGCTCGAATGCAGCTTACAGGAAGAAGAGCAGTTCATATTATGGAGGCAGCTCTGTTACCCTATCTCTAGACTCTAAACCCTAAACTCTTAACCCCCAAGCCCTAAGCCCCAAACCCTCAACTCTGAACCCTCAAATGCTGAACCCTAAGCCCTAAACCCTAAGCCCTAAATCCCTACACCCCTAAACCCCTAAACCCTCAAACCCCCGAACCCTGCCTCCGACCTGCCGAGGATTGGAGAGGTGACGGCTCCGCCGGAAAAGGCTTTACCGACCTAAAGTTCAAGGAAAGCAAAAAGGACCAGTTTAGGGTTTAGGGCGCAGGGTAGGGTTTAAGGTGTAGGGTTTGGGTGGGGATGGGTAGGGTTTAGGGTTGAGGGTCTTGATTCAAAGACAAACCGAAGGTGTCCCTTTCTTCGGGGCAGTCCTTTCGGGGTCTACTAGAGGGTCTGTATTAGGGTGCGGGGTACTCTGAAAGTCACAGCCAAGCCTTTGTTCTAGCCTTTCGAGTCTTTACGATTCTGCTGAAGGCCCAAGATGTGGCGAGATTTGGTCATACGATTCGGGCTCCTGTAGTATATAGGGTTTAGGATTGAGGGTTTAGGGACGCTTAGGGTGTAGGATTTATCAATTTGTGAGTTTCGTACTGTATCAACCAATGCCGCTCTCTAGTTGGTCCCAGGCATTGGCGAAGGGGAGGCTGAACTTCTCTGACACAACCCCACAATTTTACCGTAGATTACTATGAGTCTTCAAGACTCGTGACTCGTGTCATGAGTGCCATTTCGGATCATGACTTCATCGTATTGTTCGAGGTTTTACCATCGCCGTTTATCATGGACCTCTGGTTCCGATGTTGGGCACAAGCCTTCTTCACCCCACATAGTAACCAGGGCAAAGTCAAAAGGCTGTCGTCCTCGTTGTCGTGTTCGCTGTTTGTTGTTGTGGTTGTTGTCGTAGGTGGCATTATACGTTTTGAAATGGACACTGGACTTTTACTGGCACTGGTGTTCTTCGGAGCACTAGTTGGGTAAGTTGGCAAGTAGGTTCCGTGAGAATGTTACGACAGGATTGTTAGAGAGCTTGGGGACAAAAACGTGACGAATAACAAACTCAGCAGTGATAGCTCTGACATCGACAACAGCAAGTGTAGTGCTAATTAAGCTATTGAATTTCCGTACCGAGACAACTGCCTGAGCCCCTATTCGTGTGCCCCTAAAACCCTCAACCCTAAACCCCCCAAACCCTAAACCCTAAACCCTAGACCCCAAATGCAGAGGAAGTCGTGCCGAAGGCCAACGTCGTGGGCCCAAAGAGTGGGACCAATGGCCAGCAGGCAGCTGTTGCTCGGCTACGAACCGTAAGAACCCAGAGACTCCAATTATGTAGGAACCTGATTAAGAAACCCTGAGCCTATAACCACAAAATAGTAGGATTCATATTAGGAACCCTAATAAAGGCTCCAGGTGGAATATACCTTAGGCTTCCTTAAAGGGATCTTTATGAGTTCTATCAGGGAATTAAGGAATATACTATAACTTTTAGTAGGATCCCGAATATGATTTAAGGAATATTCCTTGATCCTTAGGGAATTAAGGAATATACTTCAAATTGTAGTAGGATTCTGTAGATGGCGTGAGTATTGAATCGCTTTGGCACAAGCTGTGCGTTAGCGGTAGTGCAGGACTGAACAGCATTCCGCACGTCATGAAGCATGCACTTGTACACTTCAGAGTAGCTAAAANTGTAGATGGCGTGAGTATTGAATCGCTTTGGCACAAGCTGTGCGTTAGCGGTAGTGCAGGACTGAACAGCATTCCGCACGTCATGAAGCATGCACTTGTACACTTCAGAGTAGCTAAAATAGCAAACTCACAAGCAAGCTTTATGTCTGTTGCGTGAAAACAACTCGCTCCGAGCCTGTGTAAGCCCATGGTTTAAAGCTGGCTTCAGGTCTCAGGTTTTTCGGTGACCTGGAATT
>BGNK01003285.1:39424-65307 GCA_003297005.1 Symbiodinium sp. clade A Y106 | reverse complement strand
TGCCCGAGAGAGAGAGAAAGAGAGAGAGAGAGAGAGTAATCTTTATGGCTTTAGCGCTTGGATGTACTACGTTCGTTTGTCACTCCCCTGGTGCCGACAAAGTGTCGGGTGGGCTCGACACCTGGGGGCTTTGACAGGCCCCTATGCCCGAGAGAGAGAGAAAGAGAGAGAGAGGGCCTCACACTCTGCCTCGGCCAATCGGGAAATCTTCGCTGCAAGAGCAGCAATCACCAAGCAGAGTCTCAGTCCTGACGCCCTGAACCCTCCGAATTCCAAGCTTGTCGAGTTGATGGCTTGGGGCTGACCTCTTAGCTTGGCGGCAAAACTTGAAAGGATTGCACTGCCAGAGGAGCGGATCTTTCTTTGAAACCTGACCCCCGATCTTCTGCATACATTCAGGAGATTTTGGAGTTTCAAAAAATCCAAGTGGCCTCTAAAATGCCACAGGCTAGCAACCCAGCAACCCTAAAACCGGAAGCCCCCAAACGTTAAACCCTTGCACCCTTGATTTGCCACTCCCAAATTCGTTCGAAAGCCAAGTCCGGACACACCTTCAAGTCTTGAGCCGCGGGCTGCGGTAATCAAGCCGTAGATGCCCAAGACGCCGGCCATGACCTGTTTATTCTCATGGCTGAGGGTTTGTTTGGTCTTCCTCAGGCTGTTTTGCGGAGCCAAGATTCTGGAGGTGCGTCCTAGCCCTGGGAATTGGACATTGGACCCAAGCTATGTCTATCTCTCTTGCAAACGGCCCAAGCCTCAAACGCCGGAACTTTCATGAATAAAACCTGAAGCAATCTCGACCGTCCTAACACAATTAATTTCAAGGGCCTCGGCAAGTTGAAAAGGTTTGGCTTGATCATACACCATACAAACTTCAATTCAAAGCATCATGCTCGAAAGAAATCCCTAAACCCTAAACCCGCTCGCTCGTCTCAATTGCAGGGAGAGGTCTTCCGCCAAATGGTCGGGAGCATTTTTGTTGTTGCAGGCAGCTCAAAGAAGGTCTTCAACGGTGACAAGATGCGCTAAGTTGGCACAAGCTTGGCCATTGCTTCACCTCGCAGTCCTGCTCCATGAAATCCTACAGGCATGCCTCATCCCAGCACGCAGACATCCCATGTGGCAAGTGCTCGCAATAAGCGTGCGACTGCGCATTGAAGGGGCAGCCCGTCGCCGCCGCTTCACAGAATACTGGTGCATGGACATATCAACCCCAAGAGCCACAGAGGTATCGTTTTTCGGGGGACGGGCTTAGAGTCTTAGAGGGCTTAGCTCTAGAGTCTATATATAGAGCCAACAGGACTTGCGGAGTCTCAGGTCCTGGTGGAGAGCCTTAACTTTACGGCATGGGGCCACGTTTTGCAGAGCTTCACGTTTCCTGGATCCAGAGCCCTAATGGAGCCCAAAAGTATGGACGGGGCTTGGCCATGATGGCTGGCACGGTCTCGGGTTGTGGCTTTAGGGTTTAAGTTTACGGCCCGCGTGGCAGGCGTGTGTGGGTGTGGGTGTGCGCGCGCGCACGAGCGCGGGAGCGCGGGTGATGTGTGTGTGTGTGTGTGTGCATATGTATGTATATATATATATACACATTTATATACACACGTAAACATGCACATAGACAAGTACTAGTAAGTATGGAATGGATAACCGTAATTACGTACTAGTATGCATATAAACAAAACCGCACATAGATAAGACTAGGCATATTAGGCAGTACTGTCAATATGTGTCGTTACGTGTAATTGCGTGCATCGCGATGCACCCATTTTGTTTGCTTATTCCCCGTTGTCATCCAAGCATAAATTTCGTGTAGCACAGGCTGACATTTGGAATGTTCATGCCCGCTTGCTTACCTGGTTCATACATTGAAGCGTACAGAAGCAAAGCGATGAGTTGAAACTGCGCAACTGCACTGAAGAACAACCGCGCTCTTCCTTATACGTATACACATGCACACATGTACTCGCAGACATGTATTTGCATGTTCAAACACACAAACATACACATGCGTAAACTTGCCTTTGTTATAACACATGTGTGTTCTGCCCAGGCCGCCAAAACAAAGGCCCCGGCAACTGGGATGATGGACTTCATGATCATATCAGGGCGCATGACCTCCAAACTTCGAGGCTCCAAGTCGTTTCTTGCTTCGAGGGTTTGGGTTGAGGACCAACGACAAAATATGTTGAAAGGCATAGTATAACAGTATAACGTAATATCACATCTTAAAACATGCTGCAACAATGCAACGTGAATATAGCATAAGGCAACATAACAGACCATTAGAAGATGTAGATAATGCAAGATACTGTATTGAGGGTTTACTGGCTTGGGGCTCGGGCTGGAAGCTGTGGAGGGTTCAGGTTGGATTAGAAGGAGGGGGGGTAAAGGTTCTTGAATCTTCCATTTTCGGCTCTGTCCTACGAACCAATATAATCCATGGGTTATAGCTCAGGGCTTTCAAGGACTCTGTCAGAGTTGGCAGGGCGCAGGGCACGGAGCGCCGCAAGTCAGACAAACTGCGGTCTGAAGTTGCATGGTCAGAGCATGACAATGATGAATATATAGCATCCGGACTCGTCTATTCTAGTGTCGTGTCCCCGAGCTGAGCACTACAAAGTCCTCAAACTCATTGAGCCGTAAACCCTGCCCCTAAACCCTGAAAGCCGTTAAAACAAAACTAAACCCAGCAAAACCCAACAGCCCTAAACCCTAAACGCAGGATGTAGTCCAGCTGCGCCCATGGAAGCGATGCCGACGCCACTCTTGGCAGTGCCGTATGCCTCATGATGGGAAGGCTTCGGGTGGTGAGCTCAGGGCAGTTCATGTAAATCTGAACCCGGAACCGCGGACTTCTAGTGTCGTCCCGCCTGGCACGTCGGGCTGGGCATGAGACTTCAACGACGCCAAAGCCGTGGCAAAAAGAACTGATGCTGATCAACAGATGAAAATCTGGAACAATGTTCGTCTTGTTTTCTGTCATTTTCTGACCACACCAACCAGGGTAGGTTCAGTTCCTCTGCTGCATGAGTGCACATAATGTCTTGATGTATTGCCAGTATTGCATGCAACGACACTGCACTGGACCCGGGCACGGCTTGCAATGCGAATTAGGACAACAGTTTGGCCGAGTAGTCTAAGGCACTAAGGCGATGGCTTCAGGCGCGGAGGCCGTAAGGGCGTGGGTTCTTGCACTAGTGGGATATGCTGCGGCTGGTCTAGTCAAGTCAAAGAAAAAAGCCAATCCCTTTTCATGCAAAGTTTGAAGTTGAACATCATCTGCCGAAACCAAGAATCCGCAGTATTCGTGTAAGTCATCATCCTGCAGGTCCTGCTGCAATTGATAAAGCGGCCGGAAAAACCACCTGGCCAGCGCTTCGGCAACACAGTCTTTCGAAAGCAGTCCTTGATGGAAACACGTGAGTCTGTCTTGCTTTTTTCGGCTTGACGACGGCATGTCCGAGTACCGACGGACAGCTCTAACACACTTTTCTTCTGAAGGGCATGCCGCTCACGGCGATGTCTTGCCAAATGGCTTTGGGGGGATCCGAGCCACCGAATTGCCAGGGCAACAATCGCAACATCGCCCGACAGGCTGCAAGGTTGCATTATGGTTTGAGACTTTCGACTCAAGGACTCTATACCGACAAGACCACTAAAGTACGACGGCCGGCGTTCCCTAGGCTGTTCATGTTGTCATTGAGCTGATCCGGTTCTGGACCGGATCAATGCAAACAGGAGCAAGTTCTACATTCAGAGAAGGCCCTGAGCCCAGCTATCCTCTAAAGGAGAAAAGGACATAGGATGAATCCTGCATCGTGTAGGGTGTGTGGATCCAATGAGCACGAGAAGACTGAACTCATACAAGTGTGATGAGAGGCGAGTCAGGCGCAAGAGTCGAGAAAAGACAAGAGGCAAGTCAGGAACGGGAGTGAGCAGTAGTCAGGAATAGGCAACAGAGTTGGGAGAAAACGGCGGCAGAGTCTGGAACAGGACAAGGGCAGAGTCCGGAACAGATCGAGTTACGGAACAAGCAGCAAGCAGCGAATACCTCGGCTGGGCATCTCCAGCAGTGTTCAGAATCGTACCCAAACATCCCACAAAATTGAAGCAGATGATAGCCGAGAAGGCTCGCGAAACTAATATCAGGAAGCTCTTCAACAGCTTGCAGCATGCAGTTTTAAATAATATCTATGTGCTGCGAGAAAAATAGAGAAGGCCTCGAACCGAAACACAGGCGTTTACCCCGATCTTGTTCAACATCTACGTGCTGGGAGCGATGCGATTAGGAGGATGCAAAACACAAGTGTGTATCCCGATCTTGTCCAACATCTATGTGCTGCGAGAGACTTAGAGAAGGCCCCTAAACACAAGCGCTTACTCCGATCTTGTTCAACACTTAGGTGCTGCCAGAGATTTAAATAAGGCCCCGAAACACATGCATTTACCCGGATCATGTACAACATCTATGTGCTGCAAGAGATTTAGCGAAGGCCGCAAAACACAAGCGTTTACACCGAACATGTTCAACAACTATGTGCTGCGAGAGATTCAGAGAAGGTCCCCAAAACACAAGCGTTTACCCCGATCTTGTTCAACATCTATGTGCTGCGAGAGATTTGGAGAATCAACATCTATGTGCTGCGAGTGATTCAAAGCATGAACCCACACAAGCATTTGCCCCGACCTTGCTCACCATCTATGTGCTGCGAGAGATTTAGAGAAGGCCCCAATACACAAGCGTTTACCCAGATCTTGTTCAACATCTATGTGCTGCGAGAGATTTAGAGAAGAGCGTGTACTCCGATCTTGTTCAACATCTATGTGCTACGAAAGAATCAGAGAAGGCCCCAAACCACAAGCGTTCACACCGATCTTGTTCATCATCTATGAGACGGACCCAAAACGCAAGCATGTACCCGATCTTGCTCAACATCTATGTGCTGCGAGCGATGAGATTCAGAGAATGCCCCAAAACACAAGCATTTACCCCGATCTTGCTCACCATCTATATGCTGCGACTGGGAGAGATTTAGAGAAGGCTTTAAAGCACGAGCGTTTACCCGATCTTGTTCAACATCAATGTGCTGCGAGAGATTTAGAGAAGGCCCCAAAACGCAAGCATTTACTCGATCTTGTTCAACATTTATGTGCTGCGAGAGATTGGAGAAGGCCTCAAAGCATATGCGTCTACCCCGATCTAGAGATGTAGAGAAGGCCTCAAAGCATATATGATCCCGGTTCTCGGTTCGCCGACCCCACCCCTGAGGGCCCCAAAACAGTCATCTGTCACGAGGATCGCGTCCCAAAGACCCCCGATCCGTGTGACAGTACAAGTTTTTTCGGCACGATTCACAGGTGAAGCCGCCAAAACCGTCAAGTGTCACGAGGTTTCGTCCCAAACACGCCCGATCCTTGTGACTGTGGACACTTCCCAACGGAAAACGACTGCGACATGAGGGTCTTAAACCAGGCAGCTGTGACGAGGACCGCGTTCCCTGACAGGCCCGATCCCGGTGACAGCTGGCGCATTGCAACCTTATGGCAATTGCCCCAAAGCGACAACTGTCACGAAGATTGGCCCTGCGATCAATAAAGCGATAATCGTTACCAGGCACGTGGGCAGAAGACACCCGATGACCAACCAAAGAAACATTAGGATGTTTGGGTTAATGATGATGATGGTGATCATCGTCCCCATCATCATCATCATCATAGGTGATGAGTATATACCAAACACCCACAGCAGACCTAAAAACGCAGAGGGGAACCACGGCAAGAAAACCCGAACCCACACCATGCCACCCCAAGCAGACCCACCGGGACCACACCACACCACAGGGAGGGTGAAGCAACCCACAACCACACACGAGGGCGGGGCCCGGGGGGGGGGGGGGGGGGGGGNGGGGGGGGGGGAGGGGCGGCCGAACTGGGATCAGATATACACACATATATATATATACATATATATATATATATATACGTTTATCCCGATCTGGTTCAACATCTATGTGCTGCGAGAGATTCAGAGAAGGCCCCCAAACACAATTTACCCGACCTTGTCCAACATCCATGTGCTGCGAGTGATTCAAAGAATGCACAAAAACACAAGCATTTGCCCCCGATCTTGCTCACCATCTACGTGCTGCAAGACCTTTTCAGAAGGCCCCAAAACACAAGCATTTACCCCGATCTTGTTCAACATCTATGTGCTGCGAGAGATTTAGCAACGGCTTCAACATGCAGCGCCTTCTCTAAATCTTTCGCAGCACATGGATGTTGAACAAGATCGGGTTAGGACGAGGGTTTAGAGGGTTGTGTAGCTGCATTTTCCGTCGAATATGATATTGATTATGTTGCCTTCTATTGTGTTGTTTTCCATTGATTTCAGGAGCACCAAATCAATATGATATAATTGAAAAAGCGCTGGAACCAATAAGGCTAAAACCTTATTGATTACAATCAATAGGCGATTCTCAGGGTGTTGCGAGAGGTTTATAGAAGGCCTCAATGCATAATCGTTGACCCAGATCTTGTTCAACATCTATGTGCTGCGAGAGATTTATTTGGAGTAGGCCTAAAAAAAGTATATATGCGTCTATGCGGATTTTGTTCAACATCTATGTGCTGCGAGAGATTTGGAGAAGGCCGCAAAACGCAAGCGTTTACCCCGATACTGTTCAACATTTATGTGCTGCGAGCGATTCAGAGAATGCCCCAAAACACAAGTGTTTACCCCGATCTTGTCCAACGTCCATGTGCTGCGAGCGATTTAGAGAAGGCCCCAAAACACAAGCGTTTACTCCGATCTTGTTCAACATCCATGTGCTGCGAGAGATTTAGAGAGGGCCTCAAAATGCAAGCATTTACCACGATCTTGTTCAACATCTATGTGCTGCGAGAGATTTATAGAGAAGGCCTCCAAGCATAAGCGCTTACCCCGATAATGTTCAAGATCTATGTGCTGCGAGAGATTTCTGCACTGCGAATGCTATTGCTACGACGATGACACTTGTTCTCATGGTTGTGCTCGCGCCCACTGCGGATTTTTGTTCCCGACTGCGCCGGGCCGTGTTCCCGACTCTGTCCGTGTGGCGCTCCTGACTGTGACAGCCCTGCATTCCGGACTCAGGGTCAGCGCTCGGCTAAGATTACATATAAGTGGAGATTGACTTGATCTGTCTCTGGGTCAACTGAAGGGAGTCCGGCTCCCGAAGCCTAAATCCTGCTTGAACCATGCATCAGGCAGGGACAACGGGCTGGTTAGGTCCCAATTTGCAGCCAGGATGCTGCACCGAGGTTTGCGAAGACCAAAGCCGACGTCACCCCCATGAACCTTGCTTAGGAGTTTACAAGGATAAGGACGTTTGGAGCAGCTAGCTTTAGTTTGCCAGTTAGGAGCTCGGCTCTATATGGATCTATAGAATCCAGCCTTCAAGTCTTTGTTTCAGGCGGAACTTCGGGCTGCCGGACTGGACAACGATACAAATGCTTCCGGTCACCGGTGTACACCTAGACAGCAGGGTCTCCATTCTCGCATACCGCGAACAGTTCCGAAACTCCATAGGTGTTTTATGAGCATGTCCCCGACTTGATGGTAGAACTAGTCAAGCTCATGGATCTTGGCTACTGCGGAAATCGAGGCAGCAGCCACTCAAAATTGCAAACTCAGGGGGTTGAGAGTTGAGGTTTGCCGGTTGACCCTAATTCTTAAAGCTACACTCGCCGATATTCTAAAAGGATCGCTCACAACCCTGGGCACGAAATGGGGACTTTCAAGCAAATTCACTGGCGGTTCTTGTCTGTTTATAGTCTGTTCCGTAGCGGCGTAGCGATCATGCACAACAACACCCAAAGGCTCCGTTCCATGAGAACCAGATCTTAGATCCAGCCCTCAGGGTGCAGATTTAGGCTTCGAGGTTCAGACTGTGAGCGCAGGCTTCATGTGTAGCCGTTGTCTTGTATGGCATGGCATAAACTGCAAATCTGATTTAAACTGGAATCGAAACTCTACACGATGCATCTAAAAGCGCGAAACCCCAAGCCCCGGCAGCCCCGGAACTGGGCTGCTTGCCCGAAGAAGGCCGAAGAAGGGTCGCACTCCATCATGGTGGGCTGTGGATACCTCTGCGAGTTCAAGGCCCCGAGATCGGATTCAGGATTTCTTGGTGTTCGGGATTGGGTTTTTGACTGGGAATCTGAGGTCGGTGGAGTTCAAGGCTGAGGCCAAGTTGCTTGGCTTGGCTGCGGGCTTCGCAGACCTTCGCTCTAAGCCGGAAAGTGCGCAAGCATGTCTTCCTTGCTCCTAGAACTGTTGAATCTGCATGGCTCGTGGCACAAGAGGCGCAACCTCTGGTCAGCAAAATCACTACCGATTTGAAATCCGAAACCGCAATAAGGCTCCTTAGCTTAAACCACCCCTTTCTTCTGAACCCCCCAACACGGCAGGACGAGGCCCTGAATCAGAAGACTGAACGACTGGAATTACTTAAGCCCAAGGCATGCTCTTGGGACTGGGGCTTACACCAAGCCACAACTCCAAGCTGAGGAGACAGCTGAAACTGCTTCCTGGAGCTTGGAAGTGCGTGCTACTGGGCCTGAGCAATGCAGGCGTTGTCAAGAAGGGGACCGAAAGAATTGGAACAGTGAGGATCAAAAGGACGAGCCGAAAGCCACCAACATTTGCAAGACCTGTCTGACCTAAGAAACGGAACACCCAGAACCTACAAGAGAAATAACACAGTCGACTGCAGGGCACCATTAATGACTCCCTGGACATAGGACACAAAGCAGCGATGTTATATGATCTCCTTTCGGCTTTTCAACGTTCCTCTTCAGGTTACATCCGCATCTGCACTGGGCTCCGACGTCCCAGAAGGCTGCGGGTGATGGATTGAGGGTTTAGGGGAGCCCTCAGAGCTGAGTGAAAGGGGCGCCTGAAAGACGGTGCGGGTGCGGGGGAACAGCTGCTGAACGCTTCGCACAATGTAGATAACACCGCGAGACAAGCTGCGCCTGCGAATCGTAGGAAGCCCAAAAGCTTTCCCNGGGTGCGGGTGCGGGTGTGGACGTGGGCGTGGGTGGGTGTGGGTGGGTGGGCGTGGGTGGGTGGGTGTGGGTTGGTGGGTGTGGGTGTAGGCGGGCGTGAGTGGGTGGGCCTGGGTGGGTGTGGGTGTGCGTGGGTGTGGGTGGGTGGATGGATGGATAGATGGATGGCCGGCTGGCTGGATGGATGGCTGCATGGATGGATGGATGGATGGATGGATGGAAGGATGGACGGAGGGATGGATGGATGGCTGGCTGGATGGCTGGCTGGCTGTGTGTGTGTATATGGATGTATGGATGTATGCACGCATGTATGCGTGTATACATACATACATACCTACATACTTACATGCATACATAAATCCATGCATGCGTGCATACATGCATACATGCATACGTGCTTACGCGCTTACATGCATACGTACACACATACATACATACATACATACATACCGACATACACACATGCACATATGCATGCGGGTATATGTATCTACATATGCACACACACTCTCTCTCTGTCTCATATTTACTTGCTTGCTTACTTGCTTACTTAAATAGAATCTAGGCATTTTTGTGAAGCGTTTCAAACAACGATCCGTCATAAAGGGCTGTGATCGCTGAATACCAATGTTAACTGCGACTGCAGCTTTAACTAAGGAAAGTAGGTAAAGTTTTAAAGGATATGTACCACCGAAGGTTGAGCTGACAAGCTTAACCTTCATGCCCTTCAGCATTAGGTGCAAAACATTCAAGCGTTCGAGTTCTACATCCTAAGCACCCAACACCGCAGGTGTATCAACGCGACATGTCGGCTGAGTGCCCGGGCATCGAAGGCTTTCGGAGACGTCCAGAAGGTCACAAAGGAAGGACCCAAGAGCCGAAACGAACGAAGAATTTTGGTTTAGGGTTTAGGGGGTTTAGGGGGCTTAGGGTTATGTACGGGGCTTGGGGTCTCCTTTCGTCAACGTTTTAAGGTATGGATGGAAGTGTTGCGAGCATAATTCGCTACAGGTCGCTCGCAGCACGAAGACCCAAGGAAAACGTGCAACCATCGAGAAAACCAGCTTAAGAGATCTACCCTCAACCACTGCCTTGATACCCACGGTAGCCTAGACTCCTCGAGCCCGACACCCTATAGCCTCTAAGACTACGTAATAGAGGGAGCTTAGGGTCAGCTTGAGACAGATACTCTGTTGTCGTTCTGCGGGATATTGAATATCGAAACCTTAAACCTGAATCCTGAATGCCAACAAGCGTGCAGCTGTACCATGTCGGGCTCTGCGCCCCAAGCTCCTTCCTCCAAGACTAGATTCCCAAACTCCGAGGCTTGTAAACCTGAACCTGCAAATCACGACTGGTTGAATGCTCACGACTTACAACCTCAACCCCTCCTCGCCGAGGCTCAGAACACTAAGCCTTAAAACCGAAACCCGAAGAACAAACACCGAAACCCCTGCTTGAAGCATGCAGAGAAAAAGGCAGAAAAAGACTGTGCCACAAGATGATAATAGCTATGCCTGCTGAAAACCAACATCACCCAACCCAGGACTTGTGTTGTGGGAGCGAAAAGACGATCATCTAACCAAGCCCTCACAAGCAGTTCCTTAATGCGAGGGGCCATGGTTGGAGGACGGACATATCTGAGACTCATAGGAGTGGATTCTCAGCCAGATCCTGCAGACAAATACACGACATACAAGACTGCATCCCAAAACCTAACACCCTGCATCCGAGCTTCTGCCTTTGGGGCAGCAGGCGCCCCTGCAGCAGTACTCGCAGACGACCTAAGGGTGTTCAGGCAGGTAGGGGTTTTAACCTCAGGGTCAATAACGGCTTCGGATTTGGCGTTGGGGTCTCTGTGACTGGATTTGGAAACTCAAGGTTTAGCTTGATATCGGGGCCTTAATTAGAACAGAGTTTTGGGGTATATTAGACTTTGACTATAGTAAGGAACCCCCAAATTAGTATTGGTAATTGCTTAGGCCCCTATATTAGTCAGCGTCGTCAGAGTTCGGAAGGTTGGTTCACGACCCAAAGCGAGCCTACAAACAATCTTAAGAGACATGCAACTGCATGGAAGACCAAGCAAACGCAAGCAACAAATCTCTCATTCAAGGTATGTGACACAGTGCTATATTTCGCAGGCTGATTTTGTACCGATGAAGCATATTGCTGTGAGTTTCGGGCACTCAGTCTACAAGCAAGTCAAGAAAGAGACTAAGCCGCTCCAGTAGCACTAACAACGGAACCCGTAATATCTCAGCCTGCCGCCACAAGCCGTGGCGTTGAAGAAATCAACATCTGGGCTTATCCTTCCACACCCGAGAAAAGCCCTGCCAAAACCTATGAGTTCTACTGCTAAGCATGGTGTGGAATACTCTCTCACGCTCCAGATTGAATAGCCTGGGTCTTTTGCATGATTCAAAAGTTTGTTGAGTTTGGTTTGTGGGCTGTGTAGGGCTTGGGGAGGTCAAGGTTCATTTACGACTTTGCTGTATACTGAAAGAAACGAAAATTCGTGACCAAATTAAGGACTGTCAGTGGCCTGAAAAACATCCTCGGCACCCCAACGGTCGCTTGTCTGCACCCAAGGCCGCACCACTCTGCCCTCGCCTGGCCAGGGACAGTACTCGCAGTAGTGCAGTTGCTATTGTGCATTTCCTTATTCCGATGATTCTGGCTGCACTGCCAGTCCCGTTATACTCCAAGTGCCAGGGCCGCCACAAATCATACAGACAAGTTCAGCCCCGCCACAACTCGCAATTCAACCGTTTACGTTTTCGAGTATGAGGACGACATTGCCTGCCACGGTTAGTTGCTGGTAATGCCGCTGCAAAAACGCGTTGAGCAGACTGTACATGTACTGTCATGCAGTACTATCACCGCGTCTGCACGTATTATGCCAAGCTTACACAGCTAATGCAGTGAAATTGAAAGCTATCGCGATGCTGGAAGTCTCTTTAAAATGTCGGGGTATGGGTACTCGTGTGTTTAATCAATCACATTCACCTATCTTCAGGCTCATGCCTTCATGCAGTGTCTGGGTTCCTCTGAGGTTCCCCGGATTGTTAATGTCGATGTTGCCCCAGCTATTGCCAGGGACCGATGCAGCTGTGGTTGATGATGATGTTGATGCTGTCGTTGTTGTAGCATGTTGTAGCTGTTGTCATCGTGTTTAATCTTGCTCTTCTTCTTGTTGCCGCCGCCGCCTGCCGACGGGCAGACGTCTGGCTTGCAGACTTGGACCATAGTATTGCACAGGCGTGGGCCTCGTTTGCTTTCGCCGGCCGCTTCCTGCGACATGCTGTCCGTGGCGATCGCAACCGTTACCTTGATTCTCTGGTTCAAGATGTTCGGCTCTCTGACCTCGCTCGTCCCAAACAGCTTTACCAGAGAGTCCGCAAGGCCTTTCCCAAGGCAGCTTCGGCCAGACGCACTGCGTTTGTCGCTCTGCCGGCGGTTGAGCTTGCCAGTGGCCAGCTTGCTGTGTCTGGCGCCCAGCGCGCCCAGCGTTGGCGGGAGCATTTCGCAGAGCAAGAGGCCGGTCTTGCTGTCACTGCAGCTGAGTACACCCTCAATATTGCGCACACCGATGCGCGTCGTGCTTCTCGGCCCGTTCATTTTGATCCAGAACTGCTGCCCAGCCTTGCTGATTTGGAGGCCGACATCCTACAGCTACGACGGGGCAAGGCCGCTGGGCCTGACGGCATTACAGCCGAGCTGTTCAAGGTCCTCCCTGTGCAGGCTGCTCGGCACTTCCTCGAGTTGCATCTCAAGAGTACCCTTGCCCTGCAAGAACCTGTGGAGTACAAGGGCGGGGCCCTTATTATGACCTTAGCCAAAAAGGCGGCGGCGGTCTTCCGCTGCGATAAACATCGGAGCATCTTACTGTCCAGCGTGCCGGGGAAACTCTTTCATCGAGGCATCCGAGCCCGCCTTGCTCCGGCCCTGCAGCGTGCATGCCCGGATCTGCATGGGGGTATCCGCGGGCACATAGGGGTCGACACCATTTCTCTCGCTGTTCGTTGTTTTCAAAGTTACACGAGCTCCAAGGGCGAACGGCCTGCGCTGGTCTTTTACGACGTCCGGGCTGCATACTATCAGGTCTTACGTGAGACCTTGACGGGGGATGAAATGGATGACAGGGTCCTTCTATCTGTCTTCCACCGCTTGGGAGTCCCGTCGGCTGCGCAGGCCGAATTGCGACAGGTGCTTGAATCCATCGCTTCGCTGGCGGACTGCCGGGCCTCAGGGCACGCCCTGGCCCTCACCAGGGAAGTTTTTACCGGCACATGGTTCCGCCTCGACCGCAACGCGCCTCTCGTTGCAACGGCCGCAGGGGTTCGACCGGGTGACCCCTTGGCGGATCTTTTCTTCGCGGTGAGCTTCAGTGCATATGTCTCGGCCGTCCAGACGGCTCTCCAGTCCAAGCAGTTGCATACGCCATTGGACCCTGGAAGTGTTGAGCCGCCGTGGGACGCCCCGGCGCCTCCCTCTGTGCTCGGTCCGGCGTCTTGGGCCGATGACTTTGTGTCCATGCACCAGGCCCCAGACGGCCCGACGTTGATTGCCACGTTGCAGGCTGCCACCTCTGTCTTTCTGACACACGCCACGGCCAACGGCATCCAGCTTGCTTTTGGCCCGGACAAGACCGCTGCGCTCCTTCCCCCTCCCACTGCCTTCGATACCAGCCTGGGCATTCAGTTTCAGGAGGGCAGTTACTGGTTGCCTGTCCGGGATGAGATCACCGGTTGCGTTCAACAGCTGCCGCTGCCGCTTGTTCAAGCTTACAAGCATTTGGGTGGTGTGGTTACCAGCGGGGCCACTATTGTCCCTGAGATTCATCTTCGCCAATCCCAGGCTGCTTGGGGGCTCAAGCCTTTGCGCGGGCCGTTGTTTGGGAACCCCAGTATTCCCATCGCCACTAGACGACACCTCCTGCGTTCATTGGTTGTGTCGAAGTTTACCTTCAGCACTGCCACAGTCGAGCTGCAAATCCAGGGCCATTGGCGCCTCTGGGCCCGTTGCTATACGGCACTGTGGCGTGCAGACTGCTGCCCAGGACAGCCGCGCAACGGCGCGCGCATTCCTTCGAGGTATTGCATCACGCACAGGCTGTTACGCCTCCCTTGGCACTTGCCCGCGCCCGCGGCGGACTGTTGCTCAGAGTGATTGAACATGGTCCTGCGTCACTGCGGCAGCTCCTGTTGCTCCAATGAGAGGCAAATGCCCAGCGTTCTTGGTTAGGCCAATTAGAGCAGGACATCCAGCATGTTGCGCTGTATTGCCCTGCCGCTGCCCTCCTGCTGGCGGAGCCCTCCCCGGTACGGGCTCTCATTGCGGCCATCCAGGATGACCGTACCTGGTGGCGGCGACAGATACAAGCCGCAGGGCGACTGTGTTTGCAGGACCTCGATGCATGGTCCCGGCGACAGACACGGATGCCCATTGCGGAGACAACTGTTGGCCCGCCTCTGACCCCGGACCTGCCGTTTGCGTGCCCCTTCTGTGATGCTAGGTTTGCACTCCGCAAGCATCGCGGGGTACATATTGCTAGGCGTCACGGCTTACCCAGCCCTGCGCGCCTTGTCTCTTACCACCGCACTTGTCTAGCCTGTCTGCGTCACTACCACACCATTCCTCGCCTCCAGCGGCACTATAAAGGTTCGCCCGCGTGTCTTCGTCGGGTCTGTTTACTTGTGCCCCCGATGCAAGCTCAGGACATCTCCGAGGCCGAGGCTAATGATGTCAAACGGGCCCGCCAACTACGTGCCGGACAGTGGCAGGAGTACACTGCTGCTCCGCCAGTCCTGCATGCTGCCGGCCCAGCGCAGCCAACGCGAGATGAACTCAGACAGCTGCTTGCCGACGACACTCCGCTTTCCCTTCTTGTGGACCCCCCTGTCAATACAGCGCTGCTGTGTTGGGCCCTGGAGGAGGCTGGCTACCGGACCACCGAGCCACCTCGTTCCGAAGCCACCTCATTCTGGCATCGTCGGATCGGATATAGGGCTGTTACGGCTTTTTGCCACCGGTGGCGAGTTGTACAGCTGCATAAGATGTGCAGGATTCATCCGCTGCCGGATTTTGAATTTCATGCATGATTTTTGGGACGCGTCCGTAGACTCTGAGGTCCGTTGCAATGCAAAAAAATCTTCTTCTTGTTGTTGCTGATGTTGTTGTTGATGCAGCACCCTGACAGCAAAATTTAAGGTAGTCCGCGGACACGGCTTCACGCTCATGGTTAGTGTGCAGATCTGCGAAGAGCACTACCTGTTTGCAATGGAGTGCGGCATGACTGTGAGACTGCACTCAACAAAACTACCACAGTCATTGGATATCCAGTCTGAGCAATTCGGCGTACCTGCTTGATCATACTGAACGTAGCACACAACTACGATCCTCGCTGTACATGGTTCATCGTCACTGTTGTGAATCTTCAGCTGCATGTCTTGGTGATGGTGGTGGTGGTGGTGGTGGTGGTGTTGTTGCTGTTGCTGTGGATGTTAGTGTTGCTGTTGCCGGTGCCGGCACGGGCACTGGTGCTGGTGCGGTCGCTGGTGCTGTCGCTGTTGCTGGTGCTGTTACGGGTGCTGTTGCTGTCACCGCTGTTGTCCGCGCTGTCCTCGTCGCGTGTCTTCGTCGTTGTTATTGTTGCTGCTGTTGGTTGCGGCTGTGCTGCTGGTGCTGGTGCTGGTGTGCTGGTGCTGGTGCTGGCGCTGGCGCTGGTGCTGGTTCTGGTGGGCGCTTACTAATGACGAGTGTTCTGCAGCAGGGTTGTTGCTGTTTCTTGATGCAAAACCCATCGCTGCGGGTTCTTTTGCACCACCATGCACCATTTTGCAGCGGGCTGCCGTAGTTTCTGGACACTGCTTGTTTGATGTGACTCGCACAATGTTTGGGGAGCTCTGAGCTCAAACAAACAGAGAACCGATGCGAGAGTGGGAAAGTGGGCACACCTGTCAAGATTGTTGGAACTGTGCTCCAAAGACTGTGCCTAGGCACCTACATACTGTTGCGGGAACTTGCCGGAGTTGATGCCGGCGGAACTAGGCTAGGCCGGTCTACTGCTTCTAAAGCCAGCTGTTTCTCATCTGTTGGCCTGCGCAATGTTTTGAACAAATTAAAAGCTTCGACGCCAGAATAATCCAGAACAACTTACCTCTGCCCCAAGTTGAGACGAGCCGGAATTAAACCCAGGTGCTTTGTTCCAGTGTAGCAGATGGCAAAAGTAGCAAAAGTATACGTAGAGATACCGCCTAAGGCTAGTCTAGTACACGTGCCAGCACCAGCGTCCGATGGGGCGCAGGCGTCAGGAGGTTCTGGAAGAAGTTCCTCAGACAAGCAGCTGCCACAACGGCTCAGGATTCTGGGTTCGGTTTAGACATTGGGTAGCCTTTTAAGCGTGGGTCTACGCTGGATCTATCATGCAATAATCCACAAGGTTAAAAGCTGGGGTGCTAGATATTATACAACTTGGACTGAATGTCAGCAGCAACACAGGTTCGAGAACCTAAGACCAACACCCAAGCCCTGAGAGAGGCAACAGACAATGAACCATGACTGCTTCTGATACTGGCATGCCTGCAAGAATCAGTCTGCTCACCACCATGACCTCCAGTTGTGGGAATAAAATTCGCAATCAGTCCGCTCAAGTTCGTACTGATGATGCTGCTGACAATGCAACCCGAAATACAAAACACATGCATAATCCGTTGTCAAGGCAGACAGTACTCAGTACTCATGGTCGGTATTCTGCTCCTTCTGCAGCTGTTGCCTCATGGCCTATTTTGAAGGTACTGAAAGAGGGGCTTAATGTTGAGGGCTTTGGGTCCTGTGGGTCGTTGACCTTCAGAGCAGGTGCAACGGTTTGCGTCGGAAGTGAGTGAGCCCCTGCAGACATTTTGCGAGCCTGAGAAACCAGGATTGGATTCTGGGATTCAATGAAGAATCCCCGCCAAGCATCGCCACCGAAGCTTTGTCTTCCTTGCCGATCCCTGGAGTGGGACTGGGAACACAAAATTACAAACAGTCCAGGGCCCAGGCTCGGGGCTTAACGGGCGCTTTCACACCAAACTCCAACCCTCAAAAACCAGTAAACCCCACAGCCCCTAATCTTCAGGAGAAGTTTGGTCTAACTGTTCGACCCCTTAGCTAAAACGGACAGGGGACTGCAACAAAATAACAACGATAGTTAAGAGATAACAACCTCTACGGGTTCCGGCTTCCCCCAAAGCCACGCAGAAGAAGGCTATACAGAAAACACACAGATCCAAACAAGCCCTAAACTGGAAACTCTATCTTCGACCTGAAACCCGCCCAACCTGTGGCGCAGTAGTGCCTGCCTGCAGTCTTCTGTAATCCTTTCCCCTAACGACTCAAGAACGCCTCAAAAAAAAAGAAGACTTGAAGAGACACGTCTGGGATGGCAAAATTAATTAAGCCTTCCCCGGAAATCCCAAAAAACTGAACACCGAAACCCTGAACCCGGCGATCTCTCGAGTCCTTCGGATGCCTCCTTTTGCTGAGGCATCGATGGAGGCACGCTTGCCGGAGCCTCTCAGCAAGGCGGTTGTAAGGACAGTACCAGTGCTTACAAGGAAACAAGGCGGAGTTTGGCAATACTGGTAGCAGTTAGTTGAAACGTCTTTTGGCCCGAGGATCAGGATTCAGTAATCTCATTCGATCGTCCGGAGACTGGCTCGCAGTACGCCGAACTCCACACACTGGACGAACACACAAAGGCAACCCGAGCTAGCTCCTGCATCGTGCATGTGAGCGCCACCCCTTGCCAAATACCCTGGAGCAACGTTGCACGGCCTGCCGCGGTGATCTCTGTGGCCTTCTTGGCACCTGCTCCAAGTAGCACAGGGATCTGACAGCCAAGCTTCGGGCCAAACTCGGATTTTTAGACTGGTGAAACTGAGGGTGTGCTTAGGGTGACATGTTGATGATGCTGATCATGACGGTGATCATGACGGTGTAGGTGGCCATGAAGGAAAGTGATTCTGGGGATGGCGGCAACCGTGATGAAGTGATAATGATAACCACGATTTTGGAGCTGCTGGTGGCAGGGAAGATGTTGATCATGGCCATGATGAAGACAGTGATGCCAACTGTCGTTTATTTGCCGTATTCCAACAGTCTTGACTGTTACCGTCGTTGGTGTGGCCCGTGTCTCAGACTCAATGCGTAGGTTCTTCGGAAACCAGACACCTCTAAGTTTTGCAGAGGAAGCATGGGAAGATACATAAGCGAGATGCAAAGATGTTGTCAGATACCATGAGATGTGGGACTGGGTGTTGCGTAAGGCGGCTTATTACTTTTCTTTGGCGAAGTCTAATAAGTTTAGGCCAGGCGGAAGGGCTTTTGCTTTGCTCCCTTCTGCTAAGGGTCAATCTTAATTTACCCAGAGGATGGAGAAAACAGGTTTGAGCCTTGATCTGCAAGGTACCTCCAAACCCTATAAAACGCCCTTCTGGAACCCTTAAAAGGAACCCTGAACCCGAAACTGAAACTAGGCTACAAGTAACACCAAACAGTTAAAGATTGAACCTCCCTAGACTCCTAGACCAATTATAAATAAAATCGAACCCAAACCCGCCAGACCCCAAACCCTCCTCGGAAGCCCCCCCCTCGATATCCTAAACCCTTCAGTTAAACCGACCGAACCCAAGCCTAAACCCTTCTTGTATAACCAACCCAAACCCAAACCCAAGCCTGCCGACCCCGAGCCCCGCCCCCTAAACCCACAAAAGATGCATGGGTCCTCCGGGACCGTACCATTTATGAAACCGACAATATGGCACACAATCACTGCCCAGAAACATCAATTGCTGTACATGCTGGCATGAAAAATAAACTCAGGTCCAGGAACCCCAGCCGAAGCCCAAAATGCGGGCACACCGTAGATTTGGGGACTTTTGCATTTGATGTTGGAACTCTTGGCACCTGCTCCCGTTGCAGCCTTGGTCACGCCAAATGATTGCGTTGTGCTTTGAGGAATCGGGGATTTCTGGGCGCGGGATTCATGCGACAGCAGGTTCTCGTGCGCAGTGTTGTTATGCACATCTATGAGGTGGAACCAAGGAAAGCGTACTCGCACAATTTGCTGTTCCTCTTCCCCTGCGGCTGCTGCTTCGAGCCCCACCCCAACCACCGCCACGACTACGACTACGACGACAGAGACGACCACTACTGCAGTGACGACTACTACTGAGTCCTATGGCTGCGATTATTGCGACCAATTCGACGACTACTACTATTTTACTAATACTACTACCAGTACCGATATTGCTACCACTATCACTACCGCTAGTCGCAGTAGCAGTCGCAGTCGCCGTAGCAGTAGCGGTCGCGGTAGCCGTGGTAACAGTAGTAGTAGTTGTTGTTGTGGTCGTCGTCGTAGTAGTAGTAGTAGTGGTAGTAGTAGTAATACCAGTAGTGGTGGGGAGTTATAGTAGTAGTAGTAGTAGCAATAGTAGTAGTAGCAATAGTAGTAGTAGCAGTAGTAGTAGTAGACTTAGTAGTAGTAGTAGTAGTAGTAGTAGTAGCAGTAGCAGTTGCAGTAGCAGCAGTAGTAGTACTAGTAGTAGCAGCAGCAGCAGCAGTAGTAACAGTAGTAGTAGTAGTAGCAGTAGTAGTAGTAGTAGTCGAAGTAGTAGTAGTCGTCGTCGTCATAGTCGTGGTAGTAGCAGTAGTGCTAGTAGTAGTAGTAGTAGTAGTAGTAGTAGTAGTGGTAGTAGTAGGAGTAGTAGCAGTAGTGGGAGTAGTGGTGGTAGTAGTAGTAGTAGTTGTAGTAGTGGTAGTGGTAGTGGTAGTGGTAGCGGTAGTGGTAGTAGTAGTAGTAGTACTGGCAGTGGCAGTGGCAGTGGTCGCGGTCGTGGTAGTAGTGGTAGTAGTGGTAGTAGTAGTAGTAGTAGTCGTAGTAGTAGTGGTAGTAGGAGTAGTAGTAGTAGTAGTAGTTCAGCAGTAGGTAGTAGTAGGTAGTAGTAGGTTGCAGTACATGAGTAGTCGTCGTAGTAGTAGTAGAAGTAGTGGTAGTGCGAGTGCTAGTTACTAGTGCTATTGGTAATGGTAGTGGTAGCTACTACTACTATTACTACTACTACTACTGCTGCTACCACTACCACTACCACTACCACTACCACTACCACTTCCACTACCACTACCACTGCTACTACCACTACCACTACTACCACTACTACCACTACTACTACTACTACTACGACTACTAGTAGTAGTAGTAGTACTAGTACTAGTACTAGTACTAGTACTAGTACTAGTACTATACTAGTACTAGTACTAGTACTACTACTACTACTACTACCACTACTACTGCTGCTCCCGCTACCGCTACCGCTACACGCTACTGCTACTGCTACTGCT
Source organism: Symbiodinium sp. clade A Y106 (assembly GCA_003297005.1). Lineage (NCBI taxonomy): Eukaryota > Dinophyceae > Suessiales > Symbiodiniaceae > Symbiodinium > Symbiodinium sp. clade A. Next base: position 44,871 of record BGNK01003285.1, on the reverse strand, counting down.
ACTGCTATTGCTACTGCCACCGCTTCCGCTACCGCTACCGCTATGGCTACTACTGCTACTGCTGCTGCTACTGCTACTGTTACTGCGACTGCGACTGCGACTGCTGCTACTGCTACGCTGCTACTGCCACTGCCACTGCTACTCCTACTGCTACTACTACTACTACTGCTGCTGCTGCTACTACTACGCTTACGACTACTACTCTTACGACGGCTACTACTACTACTACTACTGCTGCTGCTGCTGCTACTACAAAAAATAATTATACTAATACCTGCTACTACCGATTACTGCCTACTACTACCTACTACTACCAGCTACTACCTCTACTGCTGCTAATACTACCACTACTACTACTACTACTACTAGCACTACTACTACTGCTAAGCTACCTACTTACCTACCTACCTACTACTACCTACTACTCGCAGCTTACTACCAGCTACTACCTCTACTACTGCTAATACTACTACTACTACTACTACTACTACTCCTATACTACTACTACTACTACTACTACTACTACTACTCCTATACTACTACTACTACTAATACTACTACTACTACTCCTATACTACTACTACTACTACTACGACTGCGACTACCACTACCACTATTCTACTTTCCTACTACAACGACGACGGGTGCCTACATCCGCCAACCGATGATAATATTCAAATCAGACTTCAAGTTTGCAAGCCCTTCACACTCAGCCAATGCCGGGCGCACGACAGCCAGACTTGCCTTGGCCTGCATCACCAACTTGAGAAATGACGCACGGGGTTGCGATTCAAACGGCCAGCGCTGAAGTTCAGTGCGGAGCAGAAAAATCTAGCGTAGCAGCAGCAAAGCGGGTGTAGCAGCAGCATCAGCAGCAGCCGTTACACTATGTACTAAGCAGTGGCAGTAGTTGTTGTTCGTAGTAGTAGTAGTAGTAGTAGTTAGGAGTAGTACCAGTCGTCGTAGTCGTAGTACTAGTCGTAGCAATAGTAGTAGCAGCAGCAGGAGTAGTAGTCGTAGTGGCACTAGTAGTAGTGGCTGTAGTTGTAGTTGTAGTTGTTGTTGTGGTAGTAGAGCAGCGGCAGCAGTCTGCTTATTAGTCGTCGTCGTAGTGGCAGTGGCAGTGGTCACGGTCGTGATACAACAGCGGTGGCGGTGTTGGCAGTAGTGTAATTGTCGTCATAGCCGGACAGTCAGCCCAGCCGACCGTGGACAAACAGTCACATGAAATAACCCTCACGGCTGCCGTGCTCGCACTATCACAATCTATCTGTTTGGAACCCTTTTTCCACGTTGCCTTTGAAACACTGCTAAGTTCGGCAGTTACTCTCTACAGGGCGAAGATAGCCCTGCCTTATCACTGCGTGCAGAAACCGCTCCCAACTTCTGGAGCACCGCCGCCGAGCCTGTCTGGAGTGCATTTGGTTGTTTAACAATGCGGAGTTTGGCGGCATTGGATTGCCTTCAGGCCTGTTGACCTTGATCGACACTATGTCTTGTCAGCACGCACGGGGCGATCAAGCGGAACCACATTGAAGACAAACATAGAAACCCAGGGCCTTGGGCTTTTGAGCCTGGGAAGGCCCGAAAGCCTTTGAAGCCCACTCAGGTTTACCAATTAGTAGCACAAGCCTCAGGGCCAAACTCCGAAAACCCAAGACGGAGAACCTAAACCCGAAGAGCCCTTGCATCCTGAAGCGCAGCATCCGAAAATCAAATTTGAAGACGCCTCATCAACGAAGCTGTGCGGACGCTTTCCAGCCCGTATCGAAACCCGTTAAGGCTGGAGCTTTTCAAGAACTTCTGCATGTCCTCGTACTGCACCACCGGGGGCCTTGGAGGTAATTAGCATATATGACAGGCACACCGAATATTCATGTTTATGTTTACGCACTTTCATATTTTCCTTCTTCTACAAATGGACTTCTTCGCGGATCTTGGCATTCCTTTTGCGGAACTTTCACCCGCACATTCGCGAGACATGTTGGTAGTTGCAGCAGTAGCAGTCGCCGTCGACTTAGTAGTAGTAGTAGTAGTAGCAGCAGTAGTAGTAGCAGTAGAGTTAGCAGTAGCAGTAGCAGTAGTAGTAGCAGCAGTAGTAGTAGTAGTAGTCATAGTCGTAGTCGTAGTCGTAGTAGTAGTAGTAGTAGTAGTAGTAGTAGTAATAGTCGTAGTAGAAGCAGTAGTAGCAGTAGTAGTAGTAGTAGGAGTAGTAGAAAACACTAGCAGTAGTAGTTGTTGTGATAGTACAGCAGTAGCAGCAGTAGCAGTAGTAGTTGTAGTTATAGTTGTAGTTGTAGTTGTAGCAGTACTAGTTGTAGTTGTAGTAGGAGTAGCAGTAGTCAAAGGTGTAGTAGTAAAGGTAGAAGTAGTAGTAGCATTTTTATTATTAGTAGTAGTAGTCGTAGTAGCAGTACTGTAGTAGAAGAAGTAGTAGTAGTAGTGGTAGTAAGAAGTAGTAGTCGTAGTAGTGCAGTAGTAGTCGTCGTAGTAGTAGTAGTAGTTGTTGTTGTTGTTTGTGTGCCGGGGATTTAGAGTCGATCTTGGGGCAAGATTGGTGTACAATCTTGCCCATCGTGCTTTTCAAGATTTGTTTGGCGGGGTCAACATGGTACGCAAGCTTGCTCGGCATTAAAGGGGGTGGGGGGGGAGGGGGCGCAAGCATTGGCGTACAGGCTTGCCCATCTTGGTGGTGGTTCCGATAGGGGGGTAGGTTGCGCACAATCTTGTATTCTTGCATTTTTGCGGTCCCCATCGAATCGAAAACCCTAAACTGCCAAACTAGCACATTCAGGCCGGCTATGACACTATAATTATCTGTATATACATACAAATATAAATATAAGTATATACAAATCGAAATTACATATATATATATATATATATGCCAATGTATATGTATACATATGCGTATATGTACATGCATAAGTATAAGTATTAGTATATGTATATGTATGCGTATGTGTATTTGTTTGTGTATAGCTATTTGTATAAGTACTGCTATATATATATATATACGTATGTATATTTACATGTTCATGTATATGTACTTGTATATGTATATAAGTATATGTATATGCGTCTAAGTCTGTATACACATCATCATCAACGAAGTTCGATTCGACACATCAACGATCCACAATCAGCAAACAACAATGCACGATAAACATCGCCTGTGAAGATAGTGAGGGTTTCCAGTTCGAGGACATTATAGCATCAATCCAGGCCGATTCAGGAGTCAAGATTTGCTTGGAGATCCTGTTTAGCACTGATAACAGATTCATGTCTGCGTGCTTGTGGCTGTACGATGAGTTGTGGCGCTACTAGAGGCTTGAAGCTTTGAGGTTTAAGCTTCCCGGTTTCAATCAATAAAACCCAAGCCCAGCAGACATCTTAAGCTTGATTTGATCCTAAACTTGCACGAAACACGCTGCTCCAAAATAGTGCAACTTATCATCATCTCGGCTTCAAGGCGGAGCAGGGGGAGCAGGATCCAGGGAAACTACCTGGCGCGAGACAAGGCTTGGAGCCTGTGGCTTCAGGTTTGAGGTGCGGGATTCCACGTGTTGACTTTGGGCGGCTGCGACAAATACTGCTACTATCTGGTACTGTACTATGGTAACTATCATGTGGCTGCGAAAACTGTTTCTCGTCATTACGGTTCTTCTGAGGGCTTGACGAAGCTTGACATGGGATGGGTCAATGGCAGCGCAGGTGATGTAGTAGTAGTTGCTCGTGCTACTGGTGTCGTGTTGGCGGAGGCGGCTGCTCCGGGATGACCATGGCAGCAACTTAACATCTATAATGCTGATGAATCGCCGTGCTCCGCGTCCTCCCACCACTACTGCGAGGACGAGAACAACCATCACTATCAAGACACCACTGCCACCACTACTATAAGGTTACTACCACAAATTACCACAACCATCACCACTACTAGCAGTAGCATTGCTAGCACTACTTTTTTCGCAAAAGTAGCACGGCTACCACTGCTGTTACGACCACCACTACTACTACTACTACTACTCCTCCTGCTGCTGCTGCTGCCACTGCTGCTAGTTCTACTATTACTACGACTAGAACTTCTACTAGCAAAAACGAGGACTGAGTAAGAGAGCAGCTACCCTTACGTAGGACCCGGAAGAGCAGGATCCTTCTTGAAAGGGGCCCTGCAGTCCAAAGCCTTGACGCGGAAACCCCAACTTTTCAATCGTCCTTTGCTGGGCAGTCGGGCCGACGACTCAAAGGATCGCTCCAAGCCGTGCTCCAGCGACTGGGCTTCTTAGGTTTAGGAAGTTTAGGGCTTCAGGGTTTTAGACTTTACGGTTTAGGGGTTTCATGGTTTCGGTGTTGTGTGCTTGTTGCTGGCTTCTTGGGCGTTGCTCCTGTAAATGGCTTGTTAGGTTGAGTCATAGGCTTAAGATTCAAGGCGATATAAGGCTTATGGAGATGATGTTTAATAGTTGGAGTAGTTGGCATTTCAGCTGTAAGCTTTCGGTTTGCACAATTCGTGTGTGGGATGTAGGGTTTACTGCTTGGGACTTTTTGCGGGTTTACGATCGAGGAAGCTTGGAGTAGAGGCTGGTTTCTATTGCAGGCAGGCGGGGCTTTGTGGCCTAGAGCGACCGGGAGTTTGTCTAGGTGGGTTTCTGGAGGAGGTTGACACAACAACTATAACTGGTCTAAAAGCCCCGTGCCTTCAAACTTGATTCATCCAAACCCAAAGCCGATAGCCCGGACCCGCAAGCTACCCGAGAGCACCCCTACGAACTTGGACTACCTAATTCTGCGATAGAAGGTTGCCCTCAAAAGCTACACACGGGCGCTAAGCGCTCTGATTCCCTCGACCCTGAAACCCTGATCCCAAAAACCCGAAAGCCTCAATTGAATCTCGGGTGTAAGCTCCTGAACCGGAACCCGAAGACAGAGCTGGGACGACCACGGAGGCCGTTTTATCAATTCGATCTCGGCTGTCCCAACCTTCTTCCAGAGCCGGGTTTAGAGGTGGTTTTGCGAGTAGGTTAAGGCCCTGCATTTATAAGTGTTTATGGTTTACAGCGGCTTGTAGATTTGGGTATACAGTAGGCTTTACAGTGGAAGCCAAAATGTTGGAATATGGTTAATGGCCCGCGCCGGTAAATAGGCCCATATTCCAAGAATCGTTTTCGTGGCAAATATGGATCCCGCGCCTTCGGAAGATTCGGAGCNAATGGCCCGCGCCGGTAAATAGGCCCATATTCCAAGAATCGTTTTCGTGGCAAATATGGATCCCGCGCCTTCGGAAGATTCGGAGCGGGTATACAATTACATTCCAACTTTCATTTAAATAGGCCAATCCTTTAGGGCCCACCGGCCCGAGACCAGCACTCCTGCACCTAGTGGTTTTTACACGGGCGCGGGGACCCGCACCCCCGCACCAGGGTCGAAGTGTATTTGGAACTGCATAG
>BGNK01003285.1:8758-39130 GCA_003297005.1 Symbiodinium sp. clade A Y106 | reverse complement strand
CTGCGGCAAGCTATTGGGGATTTGCAAGTGGGCATTGTTTTCTTTCCAGCAAGCTATTGGGGTTTCGCGATTTACGAAACTTTTGAGTTTTGGCAAGCTATTGGGGATTTGCAAGGGGATCGTCCTCCTGAAGCGCGTCCTTCCGGCAGGCTATGGAGGATTCGGAATCTATGCAAATCCAACGCAGTTCTAAACCGTTTCACTTTCCAGCAAGCTATTGGGGATTCGACAATCGATGAAAATTCTCTGTTGTGGGCAAGCTATTGGGGATTTGCAAGTTGAGTGCTTCTTAAGGTCTTACAGTGCTTCTTCATGTCCAACGTCTAGCTGAGGCGGGAGGGGCGGGGATGGGGGAATTAAGTGCTCTTGATGTTTGGGGTGTGGTTTCCCCGCTGATGATGCTCTNTTCTTAAGGTCTTACAGTGCTTCTTCATGTCCAACGTCTAGCTGAGGCGGGAGGGGCGGGGATGGGGGAATTAAGTGCTCTTGATGTTTGGGGTGTGGTTTCCCCGCTGATGATGCTCTATGATGCCGATAGGTGAGGGATTGGCAGATTTTGCTCTTGATGCGAGACATGCCATTGATGCCACAAAAACGGTGCGCGATTCTGCCACCACGCAGGGCCGTATTTGCCCTGCGGATTTTGTGTGTTGCCTAGATTTTCCCCTGTACGTAGACCGCAGATTTCCCTAACCCCGATACAAATATTTATATAGAATTTGTTTTTGGAGCAGGGGGGCCAGGGAAGGGGGCCGCAGGCTCTAAGGCCCCTGGCCCTGGGGCTTCCGCCCTCTCAGCTACATTTTCCATGCCACGATTTTCCAAAGCTGAGAGGGGGAAGGAAGCTCTGCTGTAACTAAATACAAAATTTCGCACAAACTCAATGCCGCGTAACAATTTAAAAGGTCAAAATGGGNTTTCCAAAGCTGAGAGGGGGAAGGAAGCTCTGCTGTAACTAAATACAAAATTTCGCACAAACTCAATGCCGCGTAACAATTTAAAAGGTCAAAATGGGTGAGCACGGCCTCGTGAGGCCGTGCTGGTGTGCAATGGCGACGGACCGCGACCACTTGAAAGTTCATTTGACAACGTGTGGGGTGCAACAACGACGGACTGGGCCGTGACAACACCAATTCAAAGTTTATTTGACAACGTGTGGGGTGNGCGACCACTTGAAAGTTCATTTGACAACGTGTGGGGTGCAACAACGACGGACTGGGCCGTGACAACACCAATTCAAAGTTTATTTGACAACGTGTGGGGTGTGACAATGATGAATCGCACACTTGAAAGTTCGTTTGACAACGCGTGAATGAACAGCGACGGGCCGCAACCACTTGGATTTTTACGACGCATGGAGTGCAAAGCAATGGATAGGATGCATTCGCAAAGAAATGCAAACAACAAAGTTGGAATATGCCCAAACTTGGACTGTGTCTTTTTTGGAAATGCAGTCNGGATGCATTCGCAAAGAAATGCAAACAACAAAGTTGGAATATGCCCAAACTTGGACTGTGTCTTTTTTGGAAATGCAGTCCATTTGGTGCTGAAAATGCATTTTTGGGCCATTCAATTTAGTTTCTTGAAGTTGCTTCTGTACAATTCTTTCAAGTCTGGTGTGTGTTTTGTCAGGACAAATTTTTGGTGTCAGGACTGCTTTCCTCAATTCCCACAGTTTTTGGTATCAAGACTGCTCGCTTCAAATTTTTGGTGTTAGAACCACTCCTCTCAATCCCCTCAAATTTTTGGTGCTCAGAACTGCTCCCTTCAAATTGTCAGAACTGCGTTCCTCAATTCCCACAATTTTTGGTGTCAGGACTGCTCCCTTCAATTTTTGGTGTCTGAACTGCTCCTTTCAAATTTTTGATCTCAGGACTGCTCCTCTCAATCCCTTCAAAATTTGGGTGTTCAGAACTGCTTTCAAATTGTTAGAACTGTTTTCCTCAATTCCCACAATTTTGGTGTCAGGACTGCTCCCTTCAAATTNTTGGGTGTTCAGAACTGCTTTCAAATTGTTAGAACTGTTTTCCTCAATTCCCACAATTTTGGTGTCAGGACTGCTCCCTTCAAATTTTTGGTGTCAGAACTGCTCCTGTCAATCCTCAAGTTTTAGGTGTCAGAACTGCTCCTTTCAAATTTTTGGTCTCAGGACTGCTCCTCTCAATCCCCTCAAATTTTTGATCTCAAGACTGCTCCCTTCAAATTTTTGGTGCCCGTTCGGCCTTTGTGCTTTTGGCTTCCGAACATGGAAGTTTCTCAAATTTGCTCTTTCAGTTGCGTTCTTTTTCGCCTTCTTTTTTGGTGTTCTGAAAAAAGTTCCTTTTCAAATTTGCTGTGTTTNTTTGCAACTTCGCCCTTCTGACCCTTTTTTGGTGTTTCCAAAATCATGGCTTTCAAATGTGTGTGCAATTTCACTTTTCCTTTTCACTTGGTGTGTCAAACTTGGCTTCTTCAAAAAAAATTTGTGTGTGCTCCTTTACTGAGAGCTTTCTTCACAAAACTTTTCAAATTTGGCATTGTGCTCTTCTTGAGCCTTCCATTGAACGTAAATTCCAAGTTTAAACCTGAACCCANAGCTTTCTTCACAAAACTTTTCAAATTTGGCATTGTGCTCTTCTTGAGCCTTCCATTGAACGTAAATTCCAAGTTTAAACCTGAACCCAAAGTTGGAATGCACCCCAAAGTTGGAATTCTAAAACTTGGAATTTTTGAAACTTGGAATGGGTCAAAATCTCCTCCAAACACTGTGCAGGAAATTTGGGTTTGCACATTCCAAGATTTGGGCTTCCACCATAAGACATGGAGCTTCAATTTAAGGCTGCTATCTTGAGGTTCAGCGTTTGGGGTCGGTCCGGGCTTGCGAGGGCTTCGAAGCCCAGCGCTCGGCTGTAAAGCTCAGGAGCTCTGTTTCAGACTCGGGCTCCAGGGTTCAGAGTTTAAAAAAATGGTTTCAGTATGGGGTTTAGGCAGTTTAGGCTTTGGGGTTGACAGGTTTTAGGCTTCAAGCTTTGAGTGGGTTTAGGGCCAATTCAGGGCTCTGAAACTCTGTCGGTAATGCGATGGAATTTGCCAGATCCTCAAACATGGAGCACCTTGAGAGTCGAGGCCACGGGCTCTCCAACCTCAGAAGCCACAGCCTTCAACCTTCAAACCTTAAACCACTAACTTTCGCACACAAACACTTTAACCTTCACGGAGGCCTGATAACTCAAAACACGAAACCATAAGATTCCCTGCGACACGGTCAAAGGCCAGGGCCACCAGGAACGAAGAGCGAATCCCGAGAAGGACTCGGAAAGTTTTCGATTCATTTGGAGTTTTTTTGTTTTCTCATGTTTGGGCGCTGAGGCTTGTGGGTTTGTGGGTTATTTTAGGGAATCGGGGTTCGGAGGTCCGGTCGTTCCGGCACCAAGTGTCGGGTGTACTGTGAGCTTAATTGCAGCTTCTGGATTCGAGGTTCGGGGATATGGAGATTGGAGTCTCTGTAAGGTTACGAGGGCTTCCCTGCAGGTCACACTCACAGATGAGGGTCGATTCACCAGCGGCTTATATTTTCTGTGAAGTCTCATGAGTACTCGTCCCTGCGCAATGCATAGACGCGGTCCATCGGACCATTAAAAATGCGAGCGTAGGCTCTAACAGTCACTGACACCTTCTCAACCTGGCCCACAGGAAAAACTGTCGGGCTTGGACCGGTTTCAGGTTCAGGTTGGATGCGACCCAGAAGCGTGCCGGAAAGGATTTGGCTTGACTCAGTCTGTTTGATTTGCTTGTCATTCATGGCGTGACTAGATTCAGATTGCATCATGCGTCTTGTCTTGGGGCGTACACACACTTTTCATGTGCTACACACCTCCGGTTGAGACAAAAAGATCGTCCAGGTTAGGAATCTGTAAGAAAAGTCGCCTAGGGGAAAGAAGTGCAGGAGCACAGTCATTGAAGTGCGCGAACTTCAACATTTCTCAACACAGGGTGCTTGCCACACACAATAAACACACAGCCACAAGGAACAAACCGCAATCACTGCTACAAGAAGCCTCAACAAAAGCTGCCACGATTGACATCCACCAACAGCACTGTTCAGTAATGGTACCCGATGTTCCGTCATAGATCGTCATAGCTAGGGCGAGAGTGCAAGCGCTTGGGCCTGCGTTAAACTCTAAAATGCCGAGGCCGGCACACGTTGGGCGCAGACTTGAGAGCGTGGCCCTGCATGGCTCATGGCTTATCCGAGAGTCGAAGGCCTATGTGCCTGGCATCTGGAGCTCGGGGTGTGGGATTCCACATGTACAGCTTTGACCAAAATTGCTCATGGCTTTACTTCTCGCGGTCGAAATTGAGAATAGACACTCAAGAAGACGAAACACCTGAAGCAACATGGGCATGGTGATACAGAATAGCAAAACTTGCGTTTCTGTTTCCGTTTCTTTTGCTACTCTTCCTTACCAAGCTTGGCTTAGAATTCAACTGCCACATGGCTTCAGAGAAACTATGTTGGAAGCAAAGCACGACTGCTTGGGGACACTCAAGGCGCAGCCCTTCCGCATGGTCTCGTACCAGCAGGGCAAAGTCGCAACACAAGAAGGCTCAAATCGTTTCAAGCCCGAAGTCTCGTCAATTTAAGGTCTCAACAGGCTGTGTAGCTTCCTCCCCGACGAACCCTGAACAGACCAGTCTAGGTCCCGGACATAGAGCCGATGCATGAGGTATTCGTAAAGGACATCCACGTTTCCTCTTGGTGAGCAAGCATGTAAGGCTGACAGCCTCCTGAAACTTGCCAGCCCCATTTACTGAAGATTATGGACAGACCATTACGATTCGAAACCCTAAAAGGTTGAACCGACAAGCTGCCAAACTTGGAACACCAAAGATCACCAAAGGAGCAAAGGGGGCCTCGGGTCAGTGTAGCATGGAACTTCTGTAGCAGGGTGAATGTCGAGCTTCTGAGCTCTGCTGATTTGTATGATTGCGGCTGTAGCTGTGCGGTCGCAACTCTGCACCGGAGCGAGGTCAAGAACGGTGCAGCCATCGCACGATCTATTATGTCCCAAGATTAAACCCGCACAAACCGCTGCAGAAGCTTAGACTGACGAAGCTTGAAGATGCAGTTGATGTAGCTTCAGAGTTTTACCGACAAGCTGCCAATTCTGGCACCTACTGTATACCCCAAATCAACAGTAACCCCAAATGCTATGGTTGACTCCAACTGCCAAGTGCTTTACAGGATACACACTGCACACGCTTCTTCTATGTAAAGAGCTACGAGTACATACAGTAAGCCTGAAAGATGCCTTAAAGGCAACCCCTGAAACATCAACCGACTGCTCCAATCGTCTCTTCTCGCGGCCGCGGCGCGTGTACTCTTTGACTGGGCCTAGGCGGCAATCTCGGATCACAACAGCTAAACCGTAAACCTTAGACTGTAGCAAGACCCTGAATAGAATCCTAAGCACCGACACCTGTACTTAGGACCTATAGTGCAAAGCTTTCAATTTTGCTTCCATGGTACTTAGGACTTTAGCATTGAGGGCCGGTGTTTGTGGAGACGTATACAGTGAACCGGAATGTGTAGAGAGAGAGAGAGATAGAGAGAGAGAGAGAGCGCGAGAGCGAGAGCGAGAGCGAGCGAGAGCGAGGGCGAGCGAGAGGACGAGACAGAGAGAGAGAGAGAGAAGAGAGAGAGAGAGAGAGAGGAGAGAGAGAGAAGAGAGAGAGATAGAGGAGAGAGAGAAAGAGAGACAGGGAGAGAGAGTTCGTCGCGGTCATGTCAATGGTCCCGCCGGCGAACATGCCCACGGCGGGTCAGGTGTATGAGCACATGTCGACGCTGTCTTGCTTTAATTCTATATGTGTATGTTTTGTACTTTGTTTTTACACATATATAGACATATAGACATGCTTACATATATCTGTAATATATGTACACTATATCTACATATGAATATACACACTTTTAAAATTTACTTCTATACACAAGTACATTGACATACATATACACAGTATATGTATATATATATATACATACACACACATACATACATGCATGCATACATACATACATACGTATATATATATATATATGCTTATGTGCGTGGATATACATATACATGATATGTACATATCGTGTGTGTGTGTGTGTGCGTGGGCGTGTGTGTGGGTGTGTGCTTCTTTAGATCGGTACTGTATCTGTTTGCGCACCGAAAGGATGCTTTTTGTTTGCAAACATATGCACATGGCACAAGACAAGACTGCACAGCAACAACGAAACCACGCAAGGACGTCTGTTCCACAAAGTGACTTCCCGCCGCTGCCCGCAAGCAAACAGAGCTCTTCCAAGAACGACTCCGGACTTCATTGAGAAGGCAAAGGGCTGAAGGGCGTTCACGTGCAAATACGAACCTGATCGAAGCAAACTGAAAGTCTCACGACTTTTCCTCAAGTTGCACGCAGGGCAGTGTCGCCTTGGGTCATGTCGCAACTTGCAGAACATCTGGCGAACCCCGTCGCAGCACGACATAAATCAGACCTGCTCTATGCAGGATGAAGCACGGCATGCCGTCAAACAACTTTGAACCTGAACCACAATTGCCTGCACCCGCAACCGAAAAGCTTCTGCTCAGACAACCAAAATATGGAATAAAACAGGCCCGCATCAACTCATTGATGCGGGATTGGACTTGCAGGAGCCTCTTGTCGGAAGTGAACCTCTCAGTAAATTAATGCAGTCCTGTAGTCTTATTCAGGCACCGGACACAGCATACTGGCATTGCCGCTGCTGCCATAGTCGCCCCTATCCCTGGCTTTGTCGTCAACGCGTCGACGTAACATCATTTGGTGCTTGTACCGTCTCCCGTTACTGCTATTTTTGCCTTCGTAAGCTTGCAACAGTCTTTCGCGTTTTACCGACATGGCACGTTCTCCATTTCTCGTCTCAGTCCTTGGCAGGCTCCACATTCTGAGATCAATATTCCATTGCTAGCGAGTGCTCACCATCTACGTCTATGTCGCACATATGGCTCATGCCGCGATTTCCGAGGGCAAGCAGCAAGCACTTATGGACTGAGCCCCCCATTATGTCTTCGTGCAAAGCCCACGGGACCCTAGAAAACACCATATGAACACAAGAAGACCCGTAGAATAAGGGACAAACCAGGCTCCTGCTCCTCAAAGCCACGTGCAGCAGCATGTGTTTTCCGATTTGTGACTCGGTACTTCGTAGTTGGTCTTCGGGTGTCGGGCGGAAACGCACACGCTGCTGCCTTCCCCTATAACCTTGACACTCGCGGCGAGTGCACGAATCGTCTGCAGTAGATGTCTGCCGCACACCCAAGCCGTCATTTCAAACTCCAAAAGCCAAGACACCCGAACCCTGACTGCTGCAAGGCTTCTTGAGAGCCAAACAGAGGCGACATGGCCCTTTCTCTGGTATCTTCAAGCGTTGGATGCACTCTGGTGTATGGTTTTCCTGTGGAGCATGACGAATCCTATAAGCTGAACTGTAGGGTTTAGAGGGACCTAGTAAGGTTCGTGGCATTGCACTTAAAGGGCTTCAACTGTACGATCAGGTCACCAATCAGGTCCTGGACTGGATGGGCTACTTAAGCCCTATGCGGCACTGGACCTCCCAAAGCAGCGACTCGGATGTCGTGCTCACTGCACGATGGTCACCTCCTGGATTTCACGGGAGACGCGAACATCAAGAACTGCCCGCGAAGCCGTAGGGTCTTTGGATTACAAGTTCACACAATAATACAGGTTGTCAAACTACAGGCACCAACGGCAATGAGTTCCGGAAATGTAAATGCAATGGAATATAGACGCCGTCCGACCATTCAAGTTCGAAAGGTCTTCATCGCAAAAGCCATAGGCCACGCAGCCGTTGACAAAAATAGCTGAAGTCTCCTGAAGCTCCATCCCGTCCATATGCGGTCGGTAATTTCAGGAAGTCCCAGCAGGCCATGATTGCAAAACAGGCCGGCGCCATCATCAATCATGGAAGACTCGGTTTCGCATCCAAGTTCCGAAAGAGTTGCTACGCAGTGGCGTGAGCTTGCAGCGGTCTACTGGGTTCCCCGAGTAACCAAGTTCCCCTCGAAACCGAAAACCTTCAACCCTGCAGCCGAATCGGATCGAGAACCTGGGTCTCTTCAAGGATCAAGACCTTGTTGCTCGCCTGTAACCTTCGGCACAGAGTTGTGTGTGAGGCTTCCGTGTTCAGGTTTGTAAGGCTCAGGGATATCGGGATTAGAGCATTTGGTTTGCTCGTTGTCGATGAAGCTGGAGTCGCCTTTAGTCCAGATTCCATAAGATCGAAATGTCCGGAGCGCATCCGGACCTTATCTTACACGGCCCAACACAAAACTAGAAGCGGGCGTCTGGCAATCGTAAGGATTTCTCTCCCCAATCCTGAACCCGGAGCAACAAGTAAAACCACCAAGCCGCTTCCGGGTACAGAGTCTAGCTGGGGCTTTGGAAGCTCTAAGAGATCTTCGCCAGACACTTCATATCTTAACTTGAAGTCCTTAACGCCTAAATCTTAAATAAACTGCTCATCCCCAGACCTCCAATCCCCAAAACCCTGAACCACTAGGACCTGAAACCCAAACCCCTAAACTAAGGCTACCCTAGAGCCTCAATCACAACCTCAAGGCACTGGGTTTGGGTTGAGACTTTAGATCTCGGGGCTTAATTTAGCTTCGTAAACATGGTTGTAGGTCATAGGTGGGCACTTAGATCTGCTTAGCACCACACTGATTCCGAAGCCGCCCATTTCTCCCAGCATCGGACACAAGCCCATGCAGCGTACACACAAAACACAGAGAGACAAAGAGAAAAGACAACCAGACGGACGTTCAATTTACATAAGGCTTCAACTGCAAGGAGAGACCACGACCACTTACCTAAAGATCCTCCAAAAGCAGCTTACGTCCTCCCCAAACCCAGCACAAAACGCATACATTCGGACACAGGAAGAGAAGCCATGGCCGCCCCTCAGAAATCTTCACGTGAGCCTTTGTTCAAACTCCGAAACCCGCCATCCCACCCCACACTCCGCACCAGCCTCAGGAGGGCAGTCTGATATTCCTGCTCAATAGATATGGACCAGGGTCACTGGGTTCAGGATGGGTGTGGTTCTGTGCTGCTTACCGGCCCGCAGCTTCATTGAGATCCGGACACGATGAGTACAGTGGTTTGTTCATCTTGTTCCGCTGCCAAAGCTGCACACAGTTTACCGAGGGCTCTACGACAACTTCAAGGAGTGGTGCATCTGGGAATATTCATTAAGCAGCCTCATTTCAGCTTGCATCCTTGCTCGAGGTAGCGGCTGTAGCTCTCACAGTTGGTTTATGAGGTGAGATTTGGGGATGAGAGCGATGAAGAGACGAAGCACTGCACAGGAAGCCCCTTGAACCACAACTTCAGTGCCGTACATATTGAAGCTTTCCACCTCATCTCAGCTTATTTCTCCTTCTAGACCACTTTCCAAATCCCGGAGCTCCTGCTCCGTGAAATGATCTTCTCCCGGTGCCATCGAGCTGTTGATCTGAGCAGGTGCAGGAACTACGGTTGTGTGGTCATGCGTTTCAAGCTATAGGTCTCAGCTATAGTTATAAGAGTTGTGTGGTTGCGGCTTGTTGGTCGTAAACAGTAAACAAGCATGTGAGCTTTGCTGCAGGGCTCCAGAAAAGCGGGATATATGTGGGGTCCAGCGTGTTCGGTTTACGACTAGCAGGATCGGGCCAGAATCTGGAGAGCGTGCTTCAGGTGATCTGCGGAGTGTCGGAATTGGTTGAGTGCTGCCTGAATGAAGGCTCAGTCCAGCACCCTCAAATCAAGCCGAAATTTGAGGTTTATTGCCACAGCCTTTAGAACAAGACTGACATCCTAGACCATTCCAAGAGGCCTTATATCGCTTGCAGTCTAGACTCTAGACGGTGTGCCGGTATAGTAGGTTCAGAGATCTATACACCCCCACAACCCCTAGGCCCGAAACCACTTATGAGCAAATGACGAATGGCAAAGGCAGCTAAATTTTACCTGGACATGCTGGGTGGCAAACCACAAACTCTAGCCTAACCGCGGGGCATTCTGTGTAAATTTGCTGGTTTAGGGATTGGAGCTTGGGAAAAAGACCCCTGGTCCTCATGTAAGTCTAAGTACTGTTAGTACACTGGAAAAAATGCAGGCTGAAGGCCTTCCGACCATGCCAGAAGATCTGAACTATGAACACCCGACCCAACCCAGAAGTCTGGACACTGAGACCAGGGAGCGATGCACCGAGCAATGCTCGGAAACCCTGTGCCCGTCAACCTTCTGGGACTGCAAAACTCTCAACATGTGTTCGGGCTGTCTATGCTGATTCAATATTGAGCTGCCATGTCCCGGAGCTGGCTCAGCGGGAATGTGATCTCGCTCGTACGCCTGAGCTGAATTGAGGATTCAACTGGCGCTTGTGGTGGTAGGAGACTTGCCGGACTGGCTTAGTTTTAGGCCGCTGAAATACCGTACACGCATAAGCGCGTCATGAACCTGGAAGTTCAACACAGACGGCCTAGCCAGCTGTCAGGGAACATATCTGCTCTGCTTATAGACATTACGAAGAACTGTACAGGACTTTCGTTTGCGCGAGTCCTCGGCTATGGACTCAGCGTAAGCATTCACTAACGAAGACAATGTCTGCAGGGTTACAGAGCTCAGACAGCCAGGCAGACCGAGGGAACCACACGGAAGGAGCGAGCGAGAGAGAGAGAGAGAGAAAAAAAAAACACGAGAGAAAGGGAGAGGACAGAGATTAGGCCATGAACATGCAAAACAAGCTTGAAACCAACTAGGCGCCTGTAGAGTGTGCTATGGCTCCTGCGCATGGTACGTGCTTTTCATGGTTCCTGCTAATGAGCCATGCACTAATTGACTCCGAGTGCTGGATTGCGAAACATACGGCCGTAACACCTGACTGGGGTTTAGGGTTCAGGGTCTGCGGTAGCGTGCCGCAGCCCAAGGCACGCAACGGACCGCGCCAGAAGCGTCTGGAACACCTTGAAGCGTCCTCTCGCGATCTTGGCCGGCCCCTGAGAAGGTGGCTCCGGTAGAATCGGGGCTGGGGCTGGGGCTGGGGTTGGAGAGTTTAAGCCTTACGATGCTTGAGGTCAAGGGTCGTTCAAGTTTGAAGGACTTTGAACTTCGAAATGGCTTGGACTTGGGCCGCGGCTTGATGAATCTTGCTTCCAAATTTACGGCTTCGGGGTTCAATGGCCTCAAGGCTTGTTGGGTTTTCAGGTGGAGTCGCTTGAGTTCTGGGCGTCGGGTCCGGAAGCGCTGGAGTTTACGAACTAAGGGATTTTAGGGCCGGGTACAAAGATCAGAGATGGGCAAATTCGCGGTCCAATACTTGTGGAGTTTTCCATGTTAGAAACGGAAGCAGACATTACACTCACAAACACTGACATACATGCTCAACACTCAACACTGTGTACACACGCGCAAACGCAGACACCTGTCTTCTGTATTACCTTATTTACACGCACGGGTTTTGAGTTGCTAAACATATCTTCATAAAAAGGTGCGGTGGGCTGCTTCTTTGACATGGAACATCTGCGAAACACATGCGCGTTTGCAAGTTTCCAGTTCATGCCCAAGTTAAGATGGAAAAGTTTGGATCAAGCCGAAAACCTTGAGCTCAAAACTCCGGCGTGAGCCATTGACTACATTTTTCTAGAAATCACGTGATAGGCGCAGCGGACGGCGCGGCAGTGAACTTGCGTGAGTACAAGAGAAACACCACGGACCCACGTGGAAGCATAGGGGCAGCGCTGCACGATTGAAGGCTTAGGGTTTTAAGGGCTAAGGAGGCATAGACCCTGGGCTTGCAGCTGTATAGGGTTTGGGGCTGAGGGCCTACATGTATTCCCTAATCACCGACCGCACCGCCGTGCATAAGCACGGACCATAGGGAAAAATTGGTGGGGGGTGATGATGAGTTTCCGAAGACCTATACTTCAGGTCTCCCGTTTGATTTGAGGAAAGGGTGTCAGGAATCTTGGGTTCGAGGCTTTCAGGGTTCCGAAAGTGCTGATCCGCCAAACTCAGCTAAAGTTACTCCCTGACACTACACTGTCACTACACCCAAACGGCAGCCCCGAAGTGCGGCCTCTGCAGCCGAGCCTTCTAAGGCAGACTCGTTGGATCGGGCCTGCACGAGCAAGGGTATCTTGTGGCTGCTCTGAGGCAGGCTTGTGAGCTTCTACGTCGATGATAAGAATCTGTCGCTCAAGACTGAGATGCGTTGAGGCATTTGAGTTTAGTTAGGTTTGGGGTCCACGATTAGCTGCATCACGGCCGCAAGCCCTGTAAGCCGACGAAAGTGTTTTGAGATGCCGAACCAAGCACCCGAAGCCCACCAGTACTTAATCAACTTGGACCACTGATAGCCCTTGAGACGTGAAATCTACGGGCTTCCCTGAAACCCGAAAGCTAATCCTAAACAGCCCTAAAGCTGAGGTTTGCAGAAACTACACCCGAAACCCCAGAGCCTGAAGCTCTGAATCCCATCCTAAGAAAACCCTAAATTGCTCACCCTAACAGCCCCAACACCAAAATTCGAAGCCCACAAGCATGAATTTCAAAGTATGAGTCGTTGCACATGTGACGTACCGGCAGCAGCAATCAATAGCAGCGCTACTTGTCTGTATCGCTCATAGCCGACTGTACCCAAATTATGTGCCGACTGTAGCACCGTTCCAGCTGCTCGTCACCTGAAAAACCTTGACAACTCCCTGCACATCCTACAAATCGCTTGCAGCACTATTTTCAAGCTAAGCGAGATCCGATAAGCGACCCATCACCCTGCAGAACCATCTGTGAACAAAAACGAGTAACGCCTCACGTTAGTCCTGCAACAAAGCTCGCACAAGCATACTAAAACGAGAGTGCAACCGAATCGAAAAAACTGCTGCAAAGCCATGAAACTATTTCGGCCCCATATTTCGGGTCCCTTCACCTCGTCAAGACGACGCTTGGTACCCCTCTTGCTGCCACCCTGGTCACAACACAGCATCGTTGCATCGTCGGTTTAGTGGAGTATGGGTTGAGCCTGGGGCTGGGGGTGCATGAGGGATAGGGTAAAAGGTTCGCGAGTGGGGGTCAGGGTTTGGGGCGGAGGGTAAACGAGTTAGGTTTGAACGCGCTCCTGACGACGGTAGCAGGGTTGCAGTCTTGTAACAGGGACCTGCTCCAGTTCACAACTGCTTCCAACAGGTTTGGTTTTGTTCCGATGCACCTCAGACTGTTCAAACTCTCGCGTTGGATGTGGGCATTCGTGCTATCTCGGGTTGAGGCTCAGGGGTTGGGTTGCTCAGAGGGTTTTGGAGAAAACCTGGACCTGAACGACAACTGTAAGTGACTGTTCGCCGACTCTCTAGCCTCCTCCCCGGTAGTTTTCCATGATGCTGCCCTCCTGATGTTCGTAGCCAAAGTCGTTTCGTTTGCGTTCCTCGTTCCTTTCAATAAAAGACAGCTTGCAAACCCAGCAACTCACACGAGTTGGACGGAGCATGGACAAGAGGGCTGGTGTTTGCTTCCCTGCGTCGTCCGATCTAACATAGGGATGAAGCTGGCTGAGGCGAACCGAACTCCAACTCCCAGGCCACATTCACTCGCTTTTTCGTAATCCAAGGCTTGGGGTTTGTGTACAGCAGCAGGTCCTGGAGCCAAGCCGTCAATCAGCGTAACAAAGCCCAAACAAAAAAATGAAACTGGTTCTCATCATATCACATCAACATACTCCCATGAGATGAGAACACCCCCGCGTGCAGCTTTTTCGATTCAGGCAGAGGCAGAGCCAGAGGAACCGTCACGAAGTTAGCACCGATTTCCTCCGGCGACGCATACCACAGGATCAACAACATTGCAGTTTAAGTTTCGGGTCGGGGGAATGCAGTAGAAGTTCAATGAATATTGATATCTAACTGCAAAATCGCAAAGAACTCTGCAGCTTGGCATGTCATGGTTCGGCATCCACTGCACGGGACAACAGCTTCAGGCTTTGGTTGTAAGCTGCTTACCTTCAGAGCAGTCTTTATTTCGACGTCGACGCCGCGTAAGCCCAGGTGCCGCAGGGCACTCTCACAATGAAACCTGCTCAAAAGCTCACAGCATGAAACTAGACTCTGAGAATATCTGCAGGATGCCGGCCATGCCTCCAACAAAGACGACAATGGCCAAGACGAAGGAACTGACAATGCAGATGGTGGGGGGCGGACGGCTGGCAGCAACACCGCATCAACAAAGGCAACTGCAAAGCTAAGGATCCTCGGACGACCGGGCTGGCCCTGCGCTTCGCGCAAGCCCAGGCCGCAGCCATGGCTCCAGGATTTCGGAGCCGAGGTTTAAGCGTTTCAGGCTAATTCTAAAACCCAGCTCTGGAGGGACATTCTGGGCTCGTAAAATATTCGTGGAGGGCTTCCGTGTGGCGTTGAGCTGCTCTTTGTCCTGAATCGGCCTGAACACTCGAAGACGGAAACCCGAAATCCCCAGAACCTCTCGGCATTCTCTGCGAGTGTCAGTGATTCAGCCGTCGCTCTCCCTCTCCATAGGGGATTGAGAGAATGTCTTCGCCTGCGGCCTGGTAGGGTCCGGGTACAGGGCTTTAGGGTGAAGGGTCTTATAGAATAGGGCTTTGCCGGCGACCGTAAACTCTAAATTCGAAGGCCAAAACCCTAAAATACTTCCGCGTCTAAATTTGACGGAGCAGCGAGACTTGCAACCCAAAGCCGCAATCTAATCAAACGACACCTGAAGAGAAGAGCACTCATACAGTACTGGTGGGACTGGGGGGCTCTAGACCTGGTATGCCTGATAAGGCTGTATATAATTCTGAGAGGGCTCAGAAAGAGTTCGGCATGAGGGATCGCCTTCCTTATCGGTGCGTCACTGCATCATCCGAACGTGCATTGATCAAAGAGAAATAGTTGCTAGACCCTTGAACCAAGACGTCTACTAAAGCATTGGACCCTTGAAAACTTCGAGTCTTCGAGCCCCAAGCACAAGCTCTCAAGCTGCTGCGATTTGCCCGACCCCTGCTACACGCATGCACCCTCGAAGCGTCGAGACCCTTTCCGAGAACAAACAGGCCAAACCTGAACCACCCTTGACAACTGGTTTCAGCAAAGGACGAGAAAGGGAATGCGCCTTTGGGAAGTTCAGCACGTCTGCTTCCTCCGCCAGACGGATCCTGGGGGCTGTACACATTGATATATGTAAAACCTGGGAACTTGTTTTTGAGGTGTGGACCAACACCAAACGTTCGTAGCACTTGGTAGCTCCACAAATTCGAGCGAATAGGGCTAAAACTGAAACTACACCCCGGACTGTAGGAGTCTTTCTAGTCTTCATCTGTTCGATGGTTGGCAAAACCCAGATATGAATAACGTTTTGTTGCTGTGAAACGGTCATCATCTTTCAGCTTGAGGGGAAGAGGCTTCTATACCGCAAGACTCGAAGGATCCATTTGTGGATTAAAGCATGCCTCCAGTTTAGTGGAGTTTAGGAATTGGAGACTTCGGGTTTAGGGATTCAGGATCAGCTTCCGGCATTTAGAGATGAGGGACAGGGTGTAGGCTTCAGCTCATGTGGCTTGTTGTGGCTCCAAGCCATCAAGCCATGCATCCACAAGGCCTTCATCACAGCGACACATACCTGCTAGACTCTAGGACTCTCTACCCAAAACGCTTTCCTAAACGGGTGATAAGGACCAGATGTGCTATAGGCGTTATACTGAAAGCCACGGCATGAATCGGATGGCATTTCGGTCTCCGAGAACGCGATGAAGACAAACCTCTTGGCGTTCTTCTTACGAGGTTCGTCGCACATGGTTGCAGCTTCGGCACCTGTCCCAAAGCCTAAAGCCCCTGTAGCTGCCGCAGCTCCTAACCCTGAACTTTAAGCTGCAACCCCGAATCCAAAAATCAAGGCCTCGGATGGGCCCGGAATCCTTGACTGTGGACCGGTCCACAACTATCAGACACTCAGTAATCGACCTCTGATACAAGCCGCACATCACGGTCCTCATGCGCTCTTGCAGCTCCGCAACGCTCATGCTGTAGTACTGGAACCTGACAGGTGAGGCCGGCTGCAGGGCTTCGGAATAGGGGTTGGACGCTGAGGGTCTAAGGTGCGCGAACTCTGGAACTCGGGTGAGGAACTTTGAGCGAAGCCCCGCAAACTTTGTCGACTTCAGCAAGAATAGCGGCTAGAGTTCAGGAGTTTGGAGTCAAGAGGCCGCTGGTTTGGCGAACACTGCTGTGTTTCTGCCCGCTCACGTTTTGATGCTCCGGATAATGGTGCCTGTGATGCGCACCGAGCCCGGTGAAGAAAGATCATGATGATGATGATGATGAGAATGATGAGGATGATGATCAGACGGACCGCAAACTCAAAGAAGGAAACGTCAACATGTGACAGAGACGTGGCGGTGGCGATGGCGGTGTTGTTGCTGCTGGCAGTTGTGCCGGCGTCGTCGCAGACAGCGACCGATAAAGTTTATCGGGTTTCAGTGCGTAAAGTACTGCGCTACCGGTGTCGCTGCTTGCTGTTTCGCAAGTTAGAAGTTGATGTAGCTCACGCCAGATGCTGGGCAATATCCTACACATGATCACGGAAACTTGAAACGGCAGAATGTCCAACGGACAATTGCAGCAGGTGTAGTATGTGGCAACGAAACTTCCAAGTGGCTGCTGCATTGGTGCGCGGCCACCACCACCACTATCAAACCCACGATCACGACCGCGAACGCGATCACCACGAGCAGAACCAGCAGCAGCAGCACCAACAAGCACCAGCACTGGAACCAATATGAGCACCATATGCGCATGTGCACCCGCAGCAGCAACAACAAGAACAAAAGCAGCAGCAGCAACAGATGCAGCAGCAACAGCAACACCAACACCCACACGGACATCACCACCATCGCCACCAACACAACCACCACCAGCAGCAGCACGGCCACCGGCACCGGCACCGGCACTGGCACCGGCACCGGCACCACCACCACCACCGCCCCACCAACAACAACGACAACAAAAAGCACAAATCAAAAAACACGACAACAACGGCAACAGCTGCAGCAGCAATGACAATAGCTTCAGTAAAAGCACTGGCAGCAACAGAAACAGCAACAGCACCATTACTACAAGTTATCGGCAGTAGCAGCAGCAACAGCAGCAGCAACCCCAACAACAACAAAGCCAACATCAACACCACCACCACCACCACCGCCGCCGCCGCCGCCGGCACCACCACCACCACCTCCACCACCACCAGCAACAACAGCAAGGTCAACAGCAACAACAACAACAACCACAGCATCAAGAACAACAACAAGAACAACACCAAGAACAACAACAATAACAAGAACAAGAACAACGACAACCACCACAACCACCACAACCACCACCACAACCACCACCACCACAACCAATCGTATCTACGAAACTAACCAAATTGATATATAAGCTAATATAACTATAACTTCGACAACCACAATCAAAACGACACAACCACCACAACCACAACCACCACAAACCACCCAACAACGACAACAACCAGAACAACGATAACGACAACGATAATGACAACGACACCAACAAGCACAACCACAACGACAACGATAGCGACAACGACAACAACAAGCACAACAACAACAACCACCACCACCACCACCACCACAACCACAACCACAACCACAACCACCACCACAGCCACACTACAAGCAGAAGCACAAGGACAACGACAGCGACGACGACGACGACGACGACGTAAACATACTGCAACAGACAGTATAGTAGACACCATAGTGGCATTAATTGCACATGAACCAACCAGGAAGCATCGGCAACGACACCACCAAACTTCAAAAATACAATGTGCACGCAGGCGGCAGTAGAGCAGGAGTCAGGGCCGTCATACCAAATAGTAGAACACTGTACACTGGGGCGCAGGCTTGAAGACCTGCATCAAACACTTCACGTGCACGTCCTGCACTTCCAAGTCCTCGGCCCAGGGTGCCAACACGTTGCAAGGTTCTGCGATCTATGTTGAGGCTATGCCTGCCAGCTCTAAACTGCGATACAAACTTCAGAACCCTGGGCCACAAATGCCAAAGCCAACACCCTAGATATAAACCTGAGAGCACTGAAACTGCTTTTAACCGGTAGCTGCGGGCAAAGGTGTGACAGGCAGCGGTTGATGATTTGGGCGCTGAAAACGACGCGCGTCTACTACTTCCCCTGTCCAGGAAATCCTCCGACCGCATCCCCTACACAGGATTTAGGGCTCATGATCTGGGATTTGAAGTTTGCGGTGCAGTGTACCCGGTTCAGGGAACAGGTACATGTTGGATTGTCGCAGCACGTGCTTCTGCAAAGCTTCGCAAGCTGCTACACCGAGTGCGGTTGGCAAGAATGCTAGTCATCTCTGTAGATACTCGGAACTCAGACGGTTCAGGTGATACCGCAGTGAGACGCCTTTGCGGCAGATTATGGCAGCTCAAGCCTTCTACGCTCCAAGGCATGGAGTTCGTGCCTTCAAGACTTCAAGATGCTGCTTTGCGTGACAACAGGCTTCGGACAACGCGACTCTTTATCCTGAACCTCAGGCCACAGGCCCAAACATGGACGAGACGGAAGGTCTGTCATGATTCATGAGATTGCAAAATTCAGCTGTAGTAGGAAAAGGGTCACTGAGGCGATGCCTTGGCGAGTCCTGTGTCACAATCCTTGTAGAGCTCTATTCCTGTTGTTGGTCTTCCTATGCAGGTAAATGGTTTTCTGAAACCGGGGCTCTCACACGAGTGTTGCGATTTTTCCATATGGAGCACGATAAAACTGGACGAGATGCGTGGACATGCCAGCCTGCCACGAAGTCTTTCTTCAACATCTGCAACGGATTCCTGGAAACCGCAAGCTCAGTAATCCGAAGCTGCCAAATACATGCGCGCCACCAGTCCCCAACCCAAGCAAGTGGTGCTACATCAACAGCAGTCTCTGAATATTCGTCGTGTAGTTTGCTGACAGAAGATTTACCCGCAGTCCTCCACGAAAGAAGATCCCAAAGCTCTTGTTGCACCTTTTGCGGCAGCTTCGTTTTGACGCGAGTGCACCTGGGCTCTAGAGTCTAGATTTTCAGAGGATTAGGCTCATCCATGTGCACAATACCAGCATATTGTCAGATGATTGGGCTCATCCCTGCGTGCCAGGGTGAATGATCTAATAAGCTGTACGTGTAGAGCTTGCAACACCTGAAGAGTGATGCTCAGTCGGGCTGAACAAAGAATCAAGTTGATACGGTATTGTTGGTGCATGCTGCGAGGTCTTCTGCAAATAGAAGGTAAGTGTACCTGATTCTCATCCTCACACTCCACGATGCGCTGCAAGCACAGATGTTTCGCTTTTCATCACCAGACGGATCACGGCTGATCGGATCGGTTACCGCTGGACACTACTGCAAGTTTTGGAAAGGCGTGCAAAGGAGTGCTGCAATTGTGGCTACCTCACCCTCTGTGGGCATCGCTAGCTTCCACACAGCAAAGGATAAACCAAAGACATGACAGCTGGGCCAGACATGAATCTATGGCTGCTCAAAGGTTCATGTTCTAGGTTCACGGCTCAGGGTTGAAGTTTGCAAGCGATGATTTGCTACGGATCGCCACAGATACAGACAAAGAGATGTCTTGACATGTGCCCCACCCTGGGCTTCTGGCAATTAAGAAGCCAGTGACTTGGGAAGTACCAGGAACCAGCTTGAGTTTGCGGGCGAACAGCGTTAAAATTGCTGGGGGTTTTGCTAACTTAGACTCGACTTAGACTTCGGGCCATCCCCCATCAGCAGCTTGGACGGTTCAGGCCATGCTGCCGAACCCTGAATCCTCACCACTACAAGAACTCTATGATCAGCTCCCTGAACTTGACCTCAGCATGAAAAGGCTCCTTATCGCAGAAACCTGTGTCTAAGAAACCGCAAGTCTGACCTGCAAACGTGAACTTTGGAACGAAATACTGGGCCTTGGTCTATTGTATTCTATTCTGTTCTATTCTATTCCTGTATACTATATTGTGCCATATTGCGCCTGGTTATACTAAAATGTCTTAAGTTACAGTTTATCATGCTCTGCTCTACTTACTGAACTGTAGTATCTTGTGTACTATCATATATCAACTTGTACTACTGTTTATATAGCAAGTAAACTATACTATGCGATACAGTTTTATTCTCTGCTGTACCATA
Organism: Symbiodinium sp. clade A Y106; assembly: GCA_003297005.1. Lineage (NCBI taxonomy): Eukaryota > Dinophyceae > Suessiales > Symbiodiniaceae > Symbiodinium > Symbiodinium sp. clade A. The sequence continues at coordinate 18,853 of BGNK01003285.1, read as the reverse complement.
TGACACAATATCATACTATAGTGTATTATATGTTAGTATATATTGTAGTACTAAATACATTACATCATAATGTACTATAACGATATGCTGAATTAATCGTGATGTATTTGGATATGTTCTTTTGTATTCTGCCATACCATACGATATTCGAAGTTATTAGAAATCATTACACGGTACTGTATCATACTATGCGATATCATAACATGCCATTTTGCTTTGTCGTAGTATGCCGAAACCTAACATATTCTGGCATACTGAAGTGTATTATGCTATGTTGAACTATGCTGGACATAATATCAAATCTTATAGTGTATCGCCATGTATTTTGCTACAATGCATTGTATTGTTTTAAACAAAGTTATATTTCACTCTAACATTATGGTCTATGAAGTTATGTTGCTTTATCTCATAGGAAGTAAACTCAAGCATCTGGTTCAATATTACACTTCGTGACATTCCAGTGAACTCGTCTTCTTAAAGGCTATATTAAACTATGCAAATATTGTTTCATGCTGTAATGTATCACAGAACAGTATGTTGGATCTGGTGCATCACTGGTGCTTGTCTCATAAAGTATAGTCCAGTATCGTGTAGTATGGTATAGTGTAAAAAAGTACAGTATGACATAGAGCCTTAAATCTTGTAGGTTACATAATCTTATACTAAGATACATTACGTTGCAGTGTATTGCACGGTATTGTTCTAGACTATCTTATCCTGACCTTTCCTACCTTTTTTGCATTACATTAATCTAGACTATCTTATCCTGACCTTTCCCACCTTTTTTGCATTACATTAATCTAGACTCACTTATCCTGACCGTTCCTACCTTTTTGCGTTACATTAAATTCATACATGCTCTCTGGTATCGTGTAGTGTCGTTTATTGTATCATGCAATTTACTGTAACATACTGTGTAATACTCTCGTATATTACATTTACCTAACTATAGATCTACGGTACGGTATTTTATACCAAACTATATAACACTATGATTTAGTGTATTATTTGTTGTTTGTATTGCTCGATCTAATGCCATGTTACCCTATATTTCTTGTACCAAATCAAATCAATTCCGTTATATTATAGAGTCGCATACTTGCTGAACATTTGCATACTTTCGTTACATAGTGTTTACATTGTACTAGCTTCTACCTATTATTGTACAGACGAATATACTTTACTGTATTATGCTTTATTGCACCGTGGTTTATGGCGTCATGCCCTATCCTGTTGTTTTATGCTGAGCTACCTTAGAGCATGTCACATAACATCATGCCGTATGGTGTTAAGATGTGTTATCTGATGTTACAGTTATGTTGTGATATGTTCCTTGCATTCTGTTCTACACACCTGTGAAATGTATGCTCATACAATTATATACACACATAAATACATTCGGGTACAGACATACACCCTTGAATGTGTGTGTGTGTATGTGTATACATATAAACATATACATACATGCATGCATACATAGCTGTGTGTGTGTGTGTTTGCTTTCAGTCCAGAAGCCCTGGGACCAGGCTAGCCCTGCTACGGACAGTGTAGGGTAGGGCCTTGAAGTTTAAGATTTAGATCCTGGGAGTTTCCGTAGGGCCTACACTATACAAGCACTGCCAGTAACAGCCGAAGCCTGCGACCTTTTCAAGATGCGAATCGAGCCGCAGGTTGAACCATTCGTCCTTGGTCATGTAGCCTTTCCTGAAATTGTCGAGCTCGGGCTGGGTTGTCATGTTGCAGCCGAGAACTTACTATGCAGGGTTACGATTCAAGACATATAGAAGTTATGGGCTTACCGTAAGGTCCGAGTTCGATTTGGCGCGAAGATTTCGGGCTCCTTGTGCGAAGCTTCCGGCAGTCCGGGCTTTCGGACTGGGACTGGAGGCAGCAGTATCATCGAAAGGCGAGTGCAAAAAGGCTACCACTGAGAGGGGGCAAAGAGCTTCCAGTTGGAGTATGCCACCCCATAAGAATGAGTCAATAAGCCTCATTCCGTTGAACCTCAGAATCTTGCGTCCTCTGTTCTATGAGTAAAACTCCTGCGAACACCGCACCTGAACTTTACTGTTTCGACGGCGTTTTGACACGCAGCCCTGAGCTTGCAGACGCGCGGCTCGCCAACTTCAAACTTGTCCCAAAGCGCATGGATGGACGTGAAAGCAGGCTTGCTACCTGCGAGGCTCCGGAGCTCTGGCACACTTCTTCCAACGAATAACTAGGCTGCTGCTTCGGCTACCTACTACTAATTTCTATCCTTGCTTGCGACGTTCGTCGGCAACCTAGACTCCTAGATGCAACTGGTACTCCAGATGCTGCTGCTCCTACAACTGCTACTGCTAAAGCTACCGCTGCTACTGCCAAGACTACTGCTGCTGCTGCTGCTACTACTACTACTACCACCACTACCACTACCACTACTACCACTACTACTACTACTACTACTACTACTACGATGACTACTACTACCACTACTACTACTACTACTACTACTACTACTCCTGCTGCTGCTGCTGCTGCTACTGCTACTGCTACTGCCACTGCCACTGCTACTACTACTACTACTACTACTACTACTACTACTACTACCTACCTACCTACCTACCTACCTACTTACTTACTTACTTACTTACTACTACTGCTACTACTGCTACTTAGCTGCTACAGCTACTCCAGTTGCTGTCACTGCGTCTGGTCTTTGCCGCCCAGCTACCATAGACCAGCGTGCAGAAGTAGAGGTCCAGATCCTGGACCGGCACCTCATGAGGTCAGTACAAGTACAAATGTTTGAGCGTTGTGGGATAAACTGTGACGAAATCAAGCAAAGGTGCAGAACAAAATCATGCGTGATTAAAGACATGATGGGGATGGGGACAGCTTGGAAGCATAGCCTTTCCCTACAAGCCAGGCCTTCTCGTGCTGTCTAGTCCAAATCTGACCCGAGTTTACGAACATATACATGCCGCCAGCACGCAGTCGCTAGAATCTTGTGCTTTTACTGAGAGCCCGAACTGGCAACCGCATCGACATCACTCGTCCATGCTAGGGGTAGGGAGCCTCTACAATCCAGGCGATGAGTGGGGTTTATGGCAATGAAATTCAATGAAAGATTCCGCTGACGTGTCGTGGAGCAGCTTTGGGTTCCGCATGCTACACCTCCCAGAAATCCTGCCTTGCAATGCTACGTCTACATCAGAGCCCCTAATTACAGTTCGTGCACGTCCGTCCGTCGGCTGATGCCGGAACTTGCGAACCCAGCAGTCGTCCGCGTAAGGCCCGCAGACTTTCCCCCCTCGGAACCAAAAACAATGATTTATGCACGGTCCCATGGCCGAAACCGTACGAAGCCTGGCGAGAGATGATAGATTGAAAACCCATAAGCAAACCAACGGACTTATGCAACCTGTACAAAAGCCAAATTGAGCGTGCTATTCGAGAACACCTTCATTAGAAGCCAACACAGCCCGACTAACTCCGATCGAAAGCTATTCAGCAGCTATTCCATTCGCCACGGGTAGGACCCTGTAAAAGCAAACCTAAAACCAGCTTCCAGTCCAACAGCCATCGAGACCCAGCCCGAAACCCTTCACCCTAAAGGGCATCCTACAGCCCAAACGATAAAACCATGAAACAAAACCTAAAGACAAACCCTAATCCCAATTCTGAACGTTAGACCCTCTTCCTCGAGGAGACTGCCAAACGAGGCACTGGCCCACTAAAGCGAACAGTGTCAAAGTTGCTCTTGACAAGCTCAAGAAACTCCTTGGATGTAAGACAGGGTCACCGATAATCTACAAGCAGGCTACTAACAATGTAAGTCATGCTGGTAGCAACCAGATGCTAAAGTAGTATCTATCTCACTTGCTGTCTATCCGCCTGACTGTATATAAGATGTATGAACACCCACGTACACACATGTAAGTATGCCACCATCATACGTATACATCATATACATCTGTACATAACATGTCTGTCTATCTATCTGTCTGTCTGTCCACATGTATACGTCTATGATACACCTGTCACGGAGGGGTCATCGAGAGGGAGTATGAGTGACTTGTTCTGAAAGCTCCTACGTCACAATTCTCATGCACTGTAGAGCCCTTCAACCGTTGGAGCCATGGCTACCGTGAGCCCAACAGCCACGAAGGCCGAACCATCTGAAGCCGTGACAACTTCAACCAACAAAGGCCCCAAAGCTGCAGAGCCCAGAACCGCAACAAGTCCAACTTTGCCGAGGGCTCTGGCGTCAGTTCACCAATGGTGCCCATGTCTTTACTGCGAGAGGAAAGCCTCAGCTGAGGCGTGCTTTGTGTTTTCAATTTGGCACATGGATCTGCTAATCTCGTGCTTTCAATTGTTGCAGGGGCTCGAGGCTCGGAGTTCAGGCTTTGGGGTTTGGGTATGGGGGGTTGAAAGTACATGTAGCAGTGCCAACAGAGGTTGCCATCGGGCAGTAGAAGGCCGCATGGAAATGTAGAAGACTTATTGCGCTTTAAACGGCCCAGGGCATCTTTTCATGTCAGGGCCAGGGCTGTTCAGGGAGCCCTGAGGCTGAGGTTGGCATATAGACACGAGACTTCATGAGCAAACATACCATACAAACACATATCTTTCTTCAAACAGGCACATCTCAGCTTGAAAGACACAGAAGAGGCGTAGCATCCGGAATAGAGCCGAGCACAAGGTCTGAGACACACATATGGTTCCTCTTTTTGAGCTTTCTTATGGACACATCCTTGCAGACCAGTCCAAAGATTTGGTATTCTGTGTAACTTCTTCCTGCTGAAAGCCTCCAAAGCCTAATCCCGAACAGCCCTAAAAATTCAAACCCCCGAACCCCAACAAAAATCTGAAAACAACGGAAGCTTCCCCAAACTCGTGGACCCCGAATGCCCAAGAACATCAACCGGGACACTGGGCAGCGAGCTCCTTCTGCTTCATCACAAAGAAACCTCGTCTCCCATCTCTACGCCCTCGAGGCTTCGGAATCTGTGCTTTTTCGCGTCATTAACGTCATCGCTCAAGGGCGCCCGGACATGGAAACCACTAGTCTTGCTTAAAGGGTGTATTGAGCGATAACGAAATTTTGAAAATGCTTACTGGAGTCTTGCAAAGCTCTTCGTTATTGTTCAGGCCTGAACCTAAACCCTGAATCATGCCAAGAAGTGTTCAGGGCAAAGGTATGAGTGAAAAGGGTCTTGCGGGGCCCGCCTGTTTATCCCAAAAACGTCGCGTCGCGTATACCTTCAAAACCGCGAGCACCTACGCTACCTACACTCAAAAACTTCTGCATACACGTGCGATATGTGAACATATGCGTACAGGCCGTACGAACGAATCTGTACCTACCTGCCTGCCTCGTCCTTGCCTGCCAAAACCCGGATGCCAATCACCTTGAAGCCCTAAACCTTTGCAACTGCCTGGCAAAGACAGCTTGAAGCCGGCCCAAATATCGCTCGATGGTTTGCAGTGCTGCGCCGCTCAGATCACCGTTTCGCATAGGTTTGCGCTCTGGGTCTGAGGTGCGGGTTATAAGCCAGATCGATGTCCTACAAAGGCTGCTGTGAAGCTCGATAAGTCAGTGCAGTTTGCGCCAGCTTGCAAACATCCCAATGCAAAGCTAAAATGTCGACCATGTCAGTGCGACAACAGAGTGCATCAATACCTGAAGAGACAAAAGTCTGAACCGTCGGCAGTGCTGCTGTTGTCCGTATGTCACAGAAACCGAGCTCAGCCACGTTTAGAGTGCGTCAAGACTCCTACCAGTAACAGCGTTTTCATCCAGGAGACGCTTCTTGAGCATCAGCAAGGTGGCCTCGGCATCTCCTTGGGTCGCGGACAGGTCGAGGGTCCCCTGCCTTCTCAATTCGGGCGCACATGCCGTGAGAAGGCGGAAGTGCTGTGTGTGAGGCTGCTTAGAAGGAGTCTTGCCTGGAGATTGGGAGGGCGGGGGGTTCCTGTAGGCTCATACCCTACACCTTGTTTAAGGTATCTACTTTTCTACACAACAGATCCTAACCATAGAACTAGGCATCCAAACACAGGGGTAGGGTATGAGCCTCTAGGTAGATCTTATTCAACAAGTATAAACGACCACAAGCCAAAAGCGGCCGACTTTCCCGACATCACTTTCAAACTCGAAGCGGCAGCCCTGCAGCTCTCTGACATTCCTGCTTGTGTGTGGGTCTGCTGAATTCAGGCTTAGTTACAAGCTCTCGACTAGGATGCGGCTTACAGTCTGAACACGTAAGTACTAGTTACTAGCAGGCTTCATTTCATTCAGGGAAGCAAAGCTGCTTGTACACAGGCCCTGTGGAACGGGAAATTGACTTTCGAAACTGCCCCTGACATGGGGCGGATGAAAGGTATAAAATCTATATAACTAAGCAGTATATACGGGTATAAAACACTGGTGTCATGAAGCTTTGGAGATGCTTCGCCCTCAACAGCTGCGACCCAAGGCTCTGAATACTCCTAGGCCACCCTGGTTCCGTGCTCAGGATGCACATCTGAGTCTGAGAACCAAGCCCGATCGAAACATGTTATTCAGTCCCGAAATGCACAGAAAGGCTCGGATCGCCAGGATGGCATGGTGATCAGAGACGACGTGCGAGAAGTAGTACATGTCCTCAGCTTCCGAGAGATTGAACGCGCACATACACCCTTTCCACGCCAAGTCCTAGATGCTAATTACCAGACTCTAACTCCAAACTGGTCTCTTATGAATCCTGCTCCCGAAACCATGGGCATTCGGTTTTCAGGAACACATGTCGTCACTCCTGGGCTCAGGAAACAGTCACGACTCATCTGCGCACGAGCCGGCGATCACGGAATGCAAATCATGGAAAGCAACATCCGCCCTGCTGACGCACTGCAGCTTCAGATCCGGGGCATTCCTGAATGCACATCAGTCAATGCCAGACCCTCCAAGTGAAAAGCAAGCACCACCACTGCCGCATTGGAACTCCAAACCCCCAACCCTCAATCATCAAAAAGCCGAAACCCACACACAGTGCAAAACCAGAATCCCTACAGCACCTAACCATACCTAGCCAAAAGCCTAGAGCGGCTGTGGCACGCCTCCTGGATCCCCCTTGCCGCTTTGCTGACGATCAGAGACAAACCTTGGCCTTGGCAACGGCTTTCAGTGCAGATCAGGAAGAAAGGAGGGCTTGAGCTTGCCTTTGTGCTCGTCACTGTTCCCACTATTCTTGCTTCTTGACAGTTTCCCCACCGGTATTACTATCAATACTTTTAGCAGCACTTGCTGCTGTGCCCATGGCTCACATAACTGTAGGCATGAGTCCTGCCGGAGCTTAGGATCCATGGTGTTGGCTAGGTCTTATTTGAGGTTTCAAATTGACTGTTGGAGGTCTGAGCTCTGGTTAGGTAAATCTACACCGGAGGATGTGCCAGCCCATCCGAGAAGCAGCCATGACCGCAGCCTCAGCCTCTGCACCGCAACCCCTGCACCCAAATCCGAACCTCAAGTCGTTGAACTTTCGAGTTGAGGGAGGGTTCTCAAACTACGCAACAAGCAGGCTCTCCACCCTCCTCCTCCGCCTCCTCCTTTTCCTCACCAGCGCGAGGCCAGTACCACGAGAAACAGCAACCAAACAAGTGCAGATAACCAATGCGCACCTGGCACGTTGGTGCTTGGTGTTTACTCACTTCAGGGTTGATCATGACTCGCTTTCAAGAACTTACAAAGCGGTCTTCTGCCTTGACCTTGAATCGGCCTTATAATAGGTTGCAAGCACCCCATGTGTGACGACGTGGGGGCGCATGCGCTTGGGCCTTTGGGCCTTGCGACTATGAAAGCCTCAGCCTGGCGTCGGGTTTAGGCCTTCATCCGAAGGGCTAAGGATTCAGGCTTAGTTGGAGATATTGAACTGCTCTTCCTCGTTCGCTTGGTTTAGATGGGTTTAGGCTACTGTTGGGATCGGAGGATTTGTTGTTCACATCTTCTCTTACATGTTCCAAAACTGAATGTAAGTAAACTCTGCCAACGCTCTCGCAGGGTGTGCATGGGCCTTGCAATGCAAACGGTCATGACAGTTTAGGTGGATCTCAGCACCCCGCAGATCCTGCGCAGACAAAGCAAACTTCGACAAGCGCTTGCCTGCGCGGAACCGCATTGTTTTTTCTGCTACGATTTGGGTTGCTAAACCTTGAACCCTCAACAAAAACCCTAACCCTGAACCTTCAAACCGGAGTACGGAGAGTGGTCTGCTCTGTCTACTGACGGAGAGAGGCCTTCCTGACTCCAAGGGGATGCCTCCAACAGTCTGCTTGCACGAAATGTGGGAAGCACTGCAAATGAGGAAGGAGCAAGGGAGCTGCGGAATTGAATGTAGATATTACGGATTAGGATTAGGGTCTGTAGGATTTAGCAAGCCTGAAGGAGTGAAACTTTGACACACAGAGCAGGCTCACTTTATTTCAGGGTGCGCAAGTTTAGGTGCTGGCCACTCCAGCACCCGGATGCCGCTTGGGTCGCTGATGACAACCCTAAGCTCGAAGACAAAGAACCTAAACATAAACTGGTGCGGTAATCATGTCTGAAGACTGCAGCAAGCCGGCCGACGACCCGAAATCCAAGAACCCTGATCCCTAACACTAAATCCGAAACCCAGATCTGAAGGCCTGAAGCCCACCCCGGCCACCGCCGCCTTCCCCATTCCAACAGAACCGGCCGAACAAAGTCTGAACGATGCGGCGAGACCCACGCTTGAGGAGGACGACAATGTCGTGTCGTTATTTAGTTGCGCATGGTCCCCACTCACGTCATGTAACATGTGGCATGAACTCTGCTCATGTTGTCTATCCCCCAGCTGCCCATGCAGAGGCCCCAGGAGCGCAGGGCGGGTATATGCAGGTACGGTTGCATGGGGTGTAGGCGAAACCTTCCTTGGGCGGGCACTCTCCTACACCCCATCCGTCCCCCTGCACGTGCAAACGACTGCGAAATGAGAATGAATGTGAAGAGCATGAAATCAACAACCGACGTGCAAAGCTAGCCGTTGAAAAGCAAGCGAGACAACATGACTGGTGCAGGGCATATCGCATGTGCAGCAAAATTACACAAAAACTTATCCCTTATTCCCAACGCCATCCCACCCAAACGCTCAGCCCCCACGAGTAGACCGAGCCTTGAACTCTAAACCACTACGATCCGAACACCAACAGCCCCAGAGCCCCGAACCGCCTGTCTCGTCGATGACCTGAACCAACTCCAGGTTTAGAGACTCCAAGGGAGGTCGATCCGGCTCTACCTCGGCTAGCAGCGGCTAGCAGGGTTTCTGGCCCGGTCTCTTGGACTGAGGGCCTGGGGCCAAATTCTAGGTCACACCTACAAGTAGAAGCAAAACGTTCGGAGGTCATGCAGCAATCATCCGGCACCTCATTGTGGCTCCTACGTGAGCTCATCGTGATCTTTCGACGAAGGTTGCTGAAAAAAGCACCTGTGTCACTGCAGTGCCCGTCCTCAGCTAGCCCGTTTCAGGATCGGAGCCTGAAGTACTTTGCTGACTGGTTTACGCCCGGTTGTTTGAAATCCGGCTGTAAAGGATGCTACACCCTCCAGATCCGAACTCATTCAGAGTAGAGGGTATAGGGTGCATTCGACGGCCGGCTTCGTACACGTTCTGTTTAGAGTCTGGACCAACGTGATGCCACCATGTGATCCCGAAGGTACACGTCAGCCCAAATCCCTCATTTGCTAAACCGCCCTCATCCTTGCACTGCAAGCCGCAAGCCCGTCAACTCTTGAATCAAACCCAAATCCAAAAAGCGGACCCAGCCCCAACCCTTCACCAAACACGTCGAAACCAACCCCTCATTCTTCAAGCCCCGAATCACCAACTGTAGCATCGCCTGAGCATGGCCAAGCATCTGGTTCGTCTGGATCTTCTTCGAGATTCTCCCCCTGCCGAGCTGACGGCAACAGAACCACCCCTAGAGTTTCTCAGAGGTGCTATCGTCTTGTTAAAGATGCGGTGTCTCCCCTGATGCCTGCGGTTCGGAGGCTCTATAGATACCCTTAAAGACATCTCTCCAACCCGAGACCCCGAAAGAACCCATCCCCCCCCC
>BGNK01003284.1:0-77711 GCA_003297005.1 Symbiodinium sp. clade A Y106 | reverse complement strand
GACCTGGACTGCTGAAGAACAGCAGAGTGAAAAGTGTGGAGCGTGCCTGCTCTGTGCGTTGTGCTGTGTGAGAGACCCAGAGGCCCTGGGGTTCCCTAGAGGTCCCTCGAAAACTAACGGAAGACCCCCTTGAAGGCTCCCTTTAAAGCCCTCTGAACGCTCCTAGCTCTTCTCCTTTTCCATGTCAAGCCTTCTCAGGAGCAGAAAGTATCCTTCCAGCAAGCTAACCCCAAACCCGAGACCCCAGACGATTTGCTGCCAGTCTGCAGCCATGCCCACGGTCCTGGAAGATTTTAGCCAGGAAAGCACAGAAGATCACTGAAGCTTGATGGGGCTAGCAAGGAAAAGGAGACTTTGTTTCAGTAGAAGGTCGCATGGGCACGGAAGGCGAGGGTCGTTCAAAGACGTGGCAAGGCCGCAGGAGCAGAAAAGGTCCTTCGAGGCAGATTCTCAAGAACCGACTTTTTGGACCGCGTGCTGAGAAGTGCTTCAGCACCAGATGTCTGTCCAAGGTGAGAGATCCAGAGACTGCGGGCAACGGCATTGCGCTTCAAGGCACGGTCTGATCCCTTCTTGGACCCTGCAATGGAACACATCATCCCCGAAGCTGTGGTGGGCAGGTGGCACTTTGTGACAATTGCCGGTTTCTGTCCTTTACCCTCCTCCCTCTCTGCTCTTCCTCATCCTCATGCCATCCCAAGCACTCTAAGCAGAGACCGATGGGGTCGAGCAATCTTGATCCACGGCTAGGCGATGTCCTACGTCTGCTCTGAGGGGCGCCGGGCTGACAAGCCAAGAGCCTAGCACCTTGCCGGGCGCCATCCCTAGGCTGGGAATCACCGGCTCACAGTTTGCCCAGCCGGTGCGGCCGTGGCCAAGGCCATGAAGAGAAATCCGAATCCGGGGCGGGCGGTGGCTGGATTCGACTACATTTCTTGAGGTTCCGCATGCCAGAGACCTTGGATTAGCTCGGACATGTTTAGCATTGCTGCATATCGCACTGCAGAAGCCCTTTTCGGGATCAAGTCCGAATTTTGTTCCTGGCCAGAATCGAAGCACCTCGAAGTGTCATCACAAGTATGGCCAGCGTGTCTTCACTTCCAGTCATCAAAGGATCCTCACCATCTCGCTCTAGTGCGCAAGTGGTGGCTGAACAAGTGGCATCGCTCTTGCGACAAGTGGAGTATTGGCATCAGATGTACTTGGACTCAGAAGCCTCCTCTGCAAAACAGAGATCTGATGAAGTTCAACTCCTGCAGAAGCAGCTGTCCGGTGCGCTGGATCGAGAGCGCTTCTTGGCTTCGAAGAACTTGGAACTTCGCTCTGCCTCGCAAGCCAAAGAAGCGGAGGAAGAGGAAGAAGCCAGGCAAAAGGTGGCACTTTGTGAACAACTCAGCAGTGTACACGTGATGCTGCAGCATAAGGAGGAAGAGCTGCAAGCAAGTCGGAGGCAGTCAATCACTCGAGGAGAGCAGGTGGAGAAGTTGAGAGATGACCTTCAAAAGCAGTTCTTTGATATGGAGCAGCACAAGGCGATGGAGTCAGAAATAGCTGAGCTGCAAAAGAAGCTGGAAGCATCATTGAAGAAGATCAGTTCAAAAGAGCACTTGTGTGACACGATGGACCAAGAGCTGAACATTTTGCGAAGTCAGCTTCCAGCCAAGGAGGCAGAGTTGGCCCAGTTGAACAAAGACTTTGATAAGAAAACTGGGGCCGAACGTGCCGAACTGCAGCAGAAGTCTCTTCAGCGGGAAGTGTCTGACTTGCAAGTGAGGCTCGATGCGTCTCTGCAGAAGATGTCTGCGAAGGAGCAAGAGCTGCAGTGGCTGCAAGCGCAGTTGCGGGAGAAAGAAGATCAGCTCGAAGACCTGCAAAAGTGCCAAAGCTCCACAAGTGCGGAGCTGGCTGAGCTGCGTGGCAAAACGGAGGCCGCTTTGGAAGCGAAAGACTTGGAAGTCGCGAAGCTCAAGGGTGAACTTGCGAAAGAACAGGAAGTTTGCCATGCAGCTGTGTCCGACAACTGCGAGTTGAGGCAACTGTGTTGTGATAAGTTGAGTGCCCTTGGGGAGCAAGAAGCCAGGCATCAGAGGTTTGTGAAATTCCTCGAAGCCGAGAAGGAGATGTGGCTGAACAGGAGCGACCACTTCGAGAAGCTGAACTCTCGTTTGCGATTGGATTTGCAGAAAAACCTGGATGTGGCTGAAGCCGAAATGACTTTGACACCGACGCCGCCACCACGACGCCCATCCACAGCCGGATCCTATCGCGACAGGGTTGGCCGGACCCTCCTTCAACATCGAGCAGAGGGCAAGAAGAGCTCTGATGCAGAACAACGGGAGGATTGATATTTGATGACTTGGAGATGTCAAAGGCATCATCTGCTTTGTGCAGTATAAGGCAGGATGCTTCGTACGCCTTAGGCACGTCATGTTGCTTTTACTGCGCAGTCCCTTGTATAGTTCAGTGGCTCTGACTGGACACGTGAGCTTTGGTCCGTGTTCTCTTCGAACGGCAACGCCTGTCCGTTGTGAGCACCGCTTGACCGGCAGCGACCGCAGCTGGTCATTCAGCATTTTGGCTTCGAGTTTAAGTTAAGGGGGAGAGCGGCTACGGCTAGAGAGTCTGATTTTTATGAAGGTTGCACTGGTGTGACAAAGTCGGCGGATGCGGCCTTCCAGATCCGACATCAGACTCGAAGACGGACTGCAATCAAGCACAGTCCCCAAAAAGGGCTACTGAGTCTTGCCACTGTTGCAATGTGATTACAGCCTTCTAGCAGACTATCTCCACTGCTCGGCGGATTTGCAGTTGGCTCTTGGCATGCATGGGGGCATTTCAGTCGGCGAAGGGGTTCCGGAAGCTAGTGAAAGTTGGCGCAGTTGCCTATATGATCTCCAACTGCACTTTGGCCACTTTTGTGGCAGGACTCCTTCACGAACCACAGTTTCCTTGAGCAATATAGGTCAACGGCATTCAACGGCAAAGCATCACTGCACTTTGTTCAACTTCAGTTCAACAGTGGCTCTAGGCGCTGCCGACTGTTTAGCCACTTTGGGCCATCGGTGTCGTCGACCAGGTACTCTTCACCTGTTGAACTGGAGCGGGCACCAGCAGTTTACAAGCTTTGCGCAAGACGTTTTGAGCGTCAGAATCGCTGATAAACATGAGCCCATTATGGTTGACTAGTATCTTGGATTAGCGCTTGAGCACCATGGCACGGGCACTGGGGCAGCCTGCCTTGGAGGTCTGGCAGCCAAGTTGCGAACGGTGTGTTTTTTTCTGGGAGCTTTAGTGTCCTTTCGTCCGTTTGCAACTGTGCTGCGGAGGACTGCTTACCTGGAATGCCGGAGCTTGCCGAAGAAGCAGTGCCCGCCCCGACTCTTGCCTTCTTGTCGGTATCTGCATGCCTGGTGCGGTTTCTTCGGGGCGTGGTCTTGTGTTTTTGACGATACTTTGCCCAGCACAAGATTCAAAGCATTTTGCGAAGTTCATGAAGAGGCTCCAGCATCCGACCAGCGGTCGCTGCACTCGCACCAATCTCAGAATTTCAGGCTGCGAGCTAGCACCGTCTTGGATGCCCAGAAGTTCTGATCTATCGCTGTGTTGCCCTAAACCCTAAACCCTAAACCCTAAACCCTAAACCAAGCAGCTATGAAGCCCCAATCTCTCCCGCAGCATCTGCGAGCATTCCTTCAGGTGCAGCGCCGAAGATCGCCTCAGAGGTCTGGTGCTCTTACTCTTTAGGGAGTTTCCGACAATTGGGGGGTACCTTATTTCGGGGGTCCTTATGATAAGGATCCTACTATGTAGGGTATTTCTTTTAGGGTCCCCTATTTTCGGAAGCTCCCATATAGGGTTTAGGGATGAGGGTGTCTGGCGGTCCGGGAGAGAGCAAGAACCAGCAGACTGCGCGAGATTTATCCACCGTCCAATGACACCAAGTGCATGACAGTTCAGAAGCTGCCCAGAAAAACCTAGTAGCTTCGCCTTGGAGAAGTCATGGAACTTGAAACAAGTCATCAATCCGGCAGCCTCAACTCAAGAAACCGTATGCTTTTGGAACTTTAAGCCTGGAAGACTCAGGGCTCAGTGCCGCCCCCTAAACACCAAGCCCTAAACTCTCAGAGCAATTTTTCTCTTCTCTGCGTCTCTCTTCTAAAAAGCTCCTTGAGCCTTCCATCCCATCCCCGTCACAGGAGCGCCGTGGCAGCGTCCATTTCTTTTTACGGTGGGTTTAGGGTCTAGGGTAGGGCTGCCAATTGCATTCAACCAACGCTCAAAGTCAAGTGGGTGTCTTGCTCACTTTCGCTCCCGTCATCCTTCAACCCTCAACCCTAAACCCGACACCCTAAACCCTCAACCCTCAACCCTAAACCCGACACCCTAAACCATCAACCCTCAACCCTCAACCCTAAACCCGAAACAATAGGCTTCCGCGCCTTCCGCCCGCAGGCGACCTGGCAGTGATCTCCCGAGACTTGTCGGTTTGCAGGGGACAGGCCAGGGCTTGGGTGCCGCAGACTACCACAAGAAGAAAGGGGTTCAGGGTTTAGGGGTTTGGGTTTAGGGTTTAGGGTTTACGGGTTGATTTTGGGTGATGAGGGGCAGAAGCTTGGAAGTAGGGAGTTTGTGATGTTTGCTATGGTGCTTTCGCAGTGAGAGACCTGACAGTTTGGACTTTTCGCATGCATCCTTCCCATGAGGAGCTCGCTCTCTTGGAGATGTTACAGTCTGTGTTGCGAGAGGTGCGTCATGTCGAAGACATGATGCAGGCGGGTCAGCTTGGATGGACGTGCTTGTGCCCTGACCTCGTCAACCCTGCTTTTGTTTATTCCTAAGGGCGGCCAAGCTCCGCCTGGCAGGCGAGTAGAAAGATGCTGGGCGACTTGTCTCTGCAGCAGCTCCACCATCTCACGGCGCGCTCTGTGCAGGCGTGATGCAGGGGTTGCTAGCAGACCTGCAACTTTGCTGTGTTTGCCATGCCCAACGACGTTCCGAGACTGCTGACCAACACCTATTGAAGCTGGTATGGCTTCGCCCGCAATTTGAGTGTGCTTTCCTTTCAGCTCATGTCCTGAGCAGCACACTCTTTTTGAAACGTTCTGCGGTGCCTGTCCGGAACATCTACTGAACGTTTCAGCTCCTTGCGACAAGTGCTGGTCCTGTCCTGTTGCACTTCGTCGGTTGGAGTCGTGGTGGTGTGTTTGTTCGTCTTAGCAATTGTTGCAAATGGCTGGCTGGATAGCTTTTGGAATGTCGCATGTGCAAGATGCGCTTAGAGACTCTGCTGGTGAGGCGACACCCAGCCTCAGTTCAAAGTCTCCCAAAAACTCCAAACCCCAAACTCCAAACCCCAAACTCCAAACCCCAAGCTCCAAACCCGAAACCCCCCAAAGCCCTAAACCCCCTAAGCCCTAAACCCCCTAAGCCCTAAAACCTAAACCCAAAGCAGCGCTTCCGGAGCGCCAGGCCGCCGAAAGCCACTCCGAGCAGACGACCCTTTCAGGCGCTTCCGGCGTGTGGCAAGGGAAATTGCCATGCATTTTAGTTAGGGTTGAGGGTTTGGGGTTTCGGGTTTAGTTAGGGCTTAAGGGGTTTAAGGGGTTTAGGGTTTAGATTTCAAGATTTTTTGGGCTAGAGTACAGTAAATCAGGTTAGATGGGGATATGCGATATTGTGCTACGTTTGTTGAGTACAGTACAGTGTCTTATTTCAGAACTTGCCATATCATATCTCACCATACCAGATCCTATCTTAGCAAAGTGTGTCATATCATATCATACGGTATCGCACCACATCATATCTCATCATCTCACATCATGTCATAACATGTCGTATCATGTCACATCATAATCATAATCACATCATATCATGTTCTAGTACTATACATGATATTTGTGATTAAGGAGAGCCATGTTCTAGTACTATACATGATATTCTTGATTAAAGGGAGCCTGGGAGAGGCGGCGGTTGCGGCCCAGGGAGCTCCAGGGAGGCGACTTTGGCGGAGGCTGGGCTTGGGATCCTCGAGTATAGTAAGTTATATGGTATAGTAAGGTATATGGTATAGTAAGTTGTATGGCATAGTAAGGTATAGGGTATAGTAAGGTTTATGGTATAGTAAGGTATATGGTGTAGTAACGTCTAGGGTATGACAAAACATACTATAATATGACACGTGGCATAGTAAGTTATATGGCAGGACAGAATATACTGTAATATGACATCATATAGTATAGCAAGTTATATGGTATGACATAATATACTATAGTATGACATCGTCTGATATGAGAGGATGTTAGATGGTATAATATGATACGCTAGGCGCTTCCATCGAAAGCTTCGAAGGGAGGGAGTGCCCTCTTTCGCGCGGTGGGCCCGTCGCGATTCACTCCGTCTTTCGCTTAAGCGGCCGTCTGAAGGTCCCGAGAGGCATTCGCTTGGATGACCTGCTCCGCTTGGTGGAGGAGTTGCTGAAAGCGCACCAGCCAAGCTTGTGCTTTCATGTGCTTTCAATCGCTCTGAGCAGCAAGGATAACAAAGAGTGGCTTCAGGGCCCCACCGCCCGTGGAACTGGCCGGAAAAACATGTACGATGTCACACCCGAGCTCATCATCGCCTAAGCCCCAGGCACCAGCCAGTAGTTGAGAAGTGCCGTGAAAGTGAATCTAGAATCTACCGCAGCCGAGGTGGCCACTACATGCAGCTCGTTCTTCATTTAGGGGTGCTAGAGGGCTCTTCCTGTTTCCTCGCTGCCTCTTTTTGCCATCTTGCGAGGCGAAGAGCGGATTGTAGAGCTCACGGAGGAGGATGTCGAGAAGATCTCGAAATCCCTCGACTCCGCAAACGATGACGACAGCTTGCAGAGTATCTTTGAGAGAGGCTCTCTGCAGTGTCGGAAAGGAACCAGCCTTGGAGGAGTCCCCGTGGAAGCTCGGCTGAACTCTATGATGCGGCCACTTATTTGCGGAAGCATCTGCATGAAGAAGCCAGTCTCAAGATGCCCAAACTGCGAGAAGTGAGGACAACCTGGTCCTGCAAGGCATCCTTCGCAGGGTGCTCGGTGTTTGGCGAGGTCAAGCTGTCAAGCACATCACACATCGCAAAAGAGGCCTTTCCCAGAAGGACAGATGCGAAATGCGTGGACCTGAAAGACTGAGGCGACGGTGGTGAGCAGCGAGTTGATTATTGGAAGCAGGGGAATGATCCTTGGCTGACTCCCGTTGCCCTGCGCAGCTTGAGAGCAAGTTGGGGAGAAAGACCCTAAACCCTAAACCCTAAAAGGTTGGGGGGACGGGGAAACGGGACGACTTCGGAGGAACGGCACCGACGCTGGAGAACAACCAGCAGGCACGGACGGCGATCCTTGCAGGACGGCAAAGCCTGAGAGTTGGCAGCAAACTTTGCTGACGATATCTGCCAGGGTTTCAAGATTAATACACGTGCTCATATCAGTTCCACGAAGACCGCCTGTGTGCGAGTCTCTGCCCATGCAGGAGGTGATCCCGGAAAAGCTCCGAGAGAAGAAGCTCGGGGAAACGAATGCACGTCGGAACAAGAAATTGCTCAAGCAGCCAGGGACGGTCGCCGTTCTGCGGAGCGGCGCGGCTTGATCGCACCTGCCTAAACCCTAAACCCTAAACCTTAAACCCTAAACCCTAAACCTCTAACCCCTGACCCCCCTAAACCCTAAACCCGAAACCCTAAACCCCTAAACCCTAAACTCCAATGAGCGGCCCTTGCCGACCCAGAGGCTCTGAACTTGAGCCAAGGTAGCCTTTGCCGACGTGGTCGAGCAGGGAGAATTTGCGCCGCTCTCCGCCTTCGTCTCTCACTTTTGGGGAGAGGACTGACCCTAAACCCTAAAACCGTAAAACCCTAAACCCTAAACCATCCTAAACCCTAAGGCCCTAAACCCTAAACCATCCTAAACCCTAAAACCCTGAGCCCTAAGCCATCCTAAGACCCGAAGAGCCCTGAACCCAGCCTTGGCTTTTCAGGAGACCCTGTCCTTCGCCGAGTCCTTGCGCCTGCATGCTGCAACAGTGCACCCGGGAAATCCAGGACAGCGGCTCAAGTCACCGGAAGGGTTGGTTTAGGGGTGTTAGGGTTTATAGGGTTTAGGGTTTAGGGTTTAGGGTTTTAGGGTTTCAGGGTTTTAGGGTTTAGGGTTTTAGGGTTTCAGGGTTTTAGGGTTTATAGGGTTTAGGGTTTAGGGTTTAGGGTTATGAGAAGGGCATCCCATGGAAACATGTATGCTGCTCTACAGGGGAATCTGTTCAGTGTCGGAGGAGCCATGTGCTACTACATCTGCTCGTCGCTCGGCTGCGCACCGGACCAGTTGGAGCGAAATCGGTGTGAAGCGAGGAGCGAGACCCCCAAACCCTAAACCCTAAACCCCGTCTCAGGTTCTCGAATTGCCAGCACCTGGTCGCCGGCTCCCTACGGCCCGAAGCTCCCCCAAGCTTCGCGCATGTGGCAGCACTGCAGGATCTGGGATCAGATTGGCGCTGCTCGCCCTTCAACCGCGCGCTTGAGTACGTCGCAGACTGCTCCTCCCTGAGTTCTTGGTGCCTGCGAGCTGTAGGACATCTGAGTGGCTCAGATGCCGAGAGTGGATCATGAGGCCGCCGCGTGAAGCAGCAGTCCGTGTATTGTGCAGTGATGCTGCGCCGGCCTCGGCCGAACCAAGCCAGGGCCGGGCGTGGGGGGGGTTTGCCTCGAACCATCCCGTGCATTTCGCAAGTCAGCCTAGCGAGAAGCTTCAGTGCTGGGTGTCGCATGCTGCGCCGCCCGAGGTTCGACGAGAGGTGCAGCACACTGGAGTGACCCGGTCCAGAACTATATAGATCCTCTAATCTGCAACTGAAGCGTTGAGTAGCCTGAGATCATCATCATCATCATCGTGAGCGCTTCAGGCGGATTTGGTGCATCTTCGAAATTTGGCGCTGCTGCCAGCTGGAGCTTCGCCTCGACCTGCTTCTTGGTGT
This sequence comes from Symbiodinium sp. clade A Y106, assembly GCA_003297005.1. Lineage (NCBI taxonomy): Eukaryota > Dinophyceae > Suessiales > Symbiodiniaceae > Symbiodinium > Symbiodinium sp. clade A. The sequence continues at coordinate 68,721 of BGNK01003284.1, read as the reverse complement.
CGCCAACTCTTTTCAGAATGGCTGTTGCGAAGATAGAGGCTTTCCTCTTTTCTATCTTCTTCTCTCGTGACTTTGAGCCTCTGAGATGTGGCATCGCAGGTTCACCGTGGAGGGGCAGCTGACTCGAAGATCCAGCACTCCCCTCGCCTGCAAGATCCGGGATCAGGCGAAAGTGCTGGACGTGTCCAACACCGCGTGCTCGGAGATGAGCGATGCTTGGCTCAACCGTCCGTGTGGCCCCTCGCCGGTCAGCGCGATGTAGAGGATGTTGTGTGCCCACATCCCAGGACAAGCGGATGATCGAAGCAGCCGTGGAGACGAGTGGCAGCAACTGGGCCCAGATCGCTGGCATGATCAAGCTACAGGCGCTCGAGCTGTGCGTTTGCTTCTGCGTGCTGCACTTAACACCCGTTGTCCGACGCCCTGCAAGATCACAAGCCTTGTGGAGTTCTCTGCCAGCCTGGCCATTTCTCGGAATGCCCTCACAGGCGCAGAGAATGCTGCTCCTCGTGTGGAGTTTCTAAAGATGAGCATCCTAGTTCACTTGGCACGTGCTCCCAGGCGAGGAAGTAAGTGCCGAAGACGTTGAGATGCTGATGTCTGAGACGTTGCAGGTGCCGGCGCAGCCAAGTTAGTTCGGGTTGAAGGCTGTGCAGCCACTGCGACCCTCAACTATGGGCTTCGGCACTGCGAGAGTAGGCTTATACAGTCATTTACAGGCTTTCTGCCAGGACTGTAGTCTTTGCCTTTTTGCAGGCCGGTCAGGGCTGAGCCGAGGTGCGAAATTCGTCCAGCATCATCAGCGACTGCATCCAGGCTCGCAGGGTGTGCCAATGTGCCAAATCCACAAGGTCGAGGGAATTCACACTCACCTGTTGCAAGTAGCACCTGTTAACAGGGGCATTTTCCGCGCCTCGTCATCATCGGGCAAGGAGGTGGCTGCATCTCTGCACTTGTGAACTGCATGTTGCTACGCCAGTGACAGAGTTTGTGGGAAGTCGATCTTCGCTCGTGAGGTGGTGAGGAGAGCCATTCAGGCACAGCTTCCCTGCTTTCTTGGCTTTCCTTTGCCCTGCAACCCCTATTCCTACATGGCTCACCTGCAAGGCCCTGAAGGAGGGTGCGGGCCTCATTGTGCTGCTAGATCCTCGAAGCTTTGAGTGTTGAATGAGACCTCAGCGCTTTGGTCAAACAGGGCGGAGAGAGTGTGTTGCAGGACATCATGATACGGTGATCCCACTCCGGGTGCCCTTGGCAGAGCTGGCGAACCTTGAGGACCCTGCCGAGTCATGACGAGTCCCAACAAGACCAGCTTTTGAACCTTGCAAGGACCACGCAGTCGACTTGCCCCTCCTTTGCATTCCACGCAGTAGCCGCAGCCACGGTTATCGCCCTGCTTTTTGCTAAGGTTGCGGGTCTGGGCTGCGCGAGTTTTCGGGAGAGACGGCGAGGAGCTTTTTCGAGGCCCAGCGGCACGGAGCCCTGCATTGTTTGGGCATCCTATGGCATCTGCACAGCATCCTACGGCCTAGTGTGTCGTGGAGCAGCCCCCTGTCGCAGAAGATCGGCGGCTCATCCTAGTCCTCGATGGATTGGATGAAACCGGCAAGGGCCGCCGACGAGTCCTCGATTGGCTACAGTGGTGGCTGCAGCTCTTCGTCCAGCAATTTGACTCCCCGTCAGAGCACAGAAGCTGCTTCGCTTGTGCTCCAGCTCAGGGCCAATGGCCACCGGTGCGTTTGCACCATCATCGCCTCTCGGCCGTCCGGAACCAGCCAGCCCGGATCCCAGCGGCTCCTCGTCGATTTGGGTTGCATCGCGATCTCGCTTCGGAGGGTGCTAGCCAGCGATGGCTCCGCCCGCGAGCCGGCGGCATCGGCTGTGCTCGGCCAGCTCTCCGAGACGTCGCTGCTGACCGAGGCAGCATGCGACCGACGCTTCCTTGTGGGCTTGCCATTGTTCTGCTGCTTTGGATCAGTGTTGCTGTCTGCCGGGGGGGGNGGGGGGTGAGAGTTGCCAGGAGTGGCTACCGGCGTCCCCTCACTGTCGGCTGCCCAGCGGCGATGGGCAAAGCCTGGTAACTGGCACTGTCGTCTCCTGCGAGGAGGCGCTGCTGGGTGGTGGCCCCCCTCTCCATTCCCAGTGAGTTGCATCGTGCTGGCCAGGGCTTCTTGCTAAAGAAGGAGGCCGTGCTTGAGGTCGGCCTGGAGCTTGGGGTGCATCAAGTGGAGGTTCGACGGAAGGACCACATGCGCGACCAGTCTGCAGCTCCCTGTGCGGTTATATGTGGCGTCGCAGGAGCCGGGAAAGGTCTTCTCTGCCGCGGTGTCCCTGGACTACGCCGATCGCTCCGGTGCCCAGGTCCTCTTGGAGCAAGCGCTTCGAGAGGCCGGCGGCGATCCGACGGAGACGCACCGTGCAGTCGTGCGCCGGGCCGACGGCAAGCTCTGGAAGGATGCTCTGCAGAAGGACCCGCAAAGAGCAGAAGCGCGCGTGTTCTGTGCTTCGAGTGCTTGCTTTGGAGACGCGTGCTCCAGGACCGCAATAAGCCGATAGCGTGGGACAAGCTGGTGCTGTGGCCCAAAGAAGCCTTTCCTTGCCGTGCCTTCCTCACCGACACGCGCGACCTGGACGTGGAAGAGGACTCGAGCATGGATGAATGCGACGAGTTGTCGGAGATGGGCGTGGACTATGCCATGCTCATCGAGGAAGACCGAAGGCACTCAGGGAGTGTATCCTGTCCAGTCCGCAGCAGACCTTCGAACTCTGATGTACAACTTTCTTCTCTTGTGTGCATTATGGAGGCAAGCACTAAATTCGCGGGAGATTGCGCACGTGCGAGTGCATCAGCCTCAGGCTTTCAGTGAGCATAGCTGGATTGAAGGCAGGAGACTTGAGCAACAAATTTCCAGCTGCCCCCGAGGAGCCTGGATGAAACGTCGGTCGGGACCTTCCTGGCAGCAGATGTTTTTCCGGGCAGCTTCCTTACTCAACAGCCTCTTGCAGTGAGGGTGTTGTGGCCATGATGAACCCGAAATTCCAAACCCTAAACCCCGAACCCCAAACCCAAGCCCTAAACCCCACCGCAAAAAAGCCCTAAACCCTACCAAAAAAAACGCTAAACCCTATGGTCGATCCCATGAGGGGATGCCATCGTGTTGGGCAGCGCCTTCCAAGAACTGCTCCCTTTCGACCGCCCTCCCTGGCGAGCTTGGAACGGCTGCTTTGCCTTGCCGTGGCTGCTTTCTAGGACCACTATCAGTCTTCGGGATCCTTACTATAATTATGGTAGAATATACCCCAAAACCCTATTCTAATCGCCAGGTTGCTTCCACACGGTCATGGCCACGGCAGCCCCATGCTGCCCAGCGAAGCTGATGGAGATGACGGTGCAGCATGAGCTCTCCATGCAGCCGTGGCCTTGGGAGTGTCGATCTCAGCGCAAAAGCTGGTGGAAGCTGCATTAACAGGCTGGGTTTCACCCCGGTGGAGATCCTGCCGCTTCGTCCTTCTGTGGCCTCGAGGTGCCCGCGGGCACGACCTGAATCATACGTTCAGACTACTGGCCGGCCGATCCACACATGTGAACATGTACATACTCGTGCTTGGTATACATTGACAAAACGACCGCACTGATAGTGGGCATGACCGCTATAGCAATAGCGGAATTGCTAGCCGGAAAGGAGTGTGCCACCCTCTATCTGTGTTGTACCTGCTGAGTACAGTTAACACATTGAAAATTCTTGGGCAACATCACAGGACAAACCACACACAGGCGCACGTCACTGTGAGTCGACACGATCAAGCCTAATACCGACATATCCTTGGAGCACTATCTTCGATCTCCTCCATTCCCTCTCTGCCCTACGGATCCTCGAAGCCCTCACCAGACAAGGCTTCACGAGCCCGAAGTCTTAAACCCATATATCGTGAAGCTTGCCAAGTAGCCACGCAACAGCCTTCCCTAAGCCCTAAACTCTAAACCCTAAACTCACTAAACCCTAAACCCCTCTTTAAGCCTGTATGAGACTCTGAGACTCTGCAGGATCTCCAAGTTCGGGGAGGAGGAGTTGGAAGAGCTGCCCGGAGCGGCTCCTCGGTGTACTTGCGATCTTCGACGTTCATTTGAGAGTTTCCGAAAATTCGGGGTACCTTATTTTGGGGTCCTTATAACAAGGATCCTCGTATTTAGGGTACTATATTAGGGTCCCCTAGGTTCGGAAACTCCCGTTTCATTCGCTTTTTCTGTTTGATTTCCTATTGTTGGTGTTTTGGGAGAAGGTCATGTGTGTAGCAGGTGTAGTGAGGTTAGGCGACTGTTGCTGAGAACATCGGCGTATGTAGTGCAGGTGTGGCAGACACCGCTCATGGCCAGCATGCTGGGCCTCGTCCTCGGTGTAGTGCGCACAGTCTTGGAGCTGTGCCTTTGAGTGCTGAACGTGGGTGAGCGAGTGTGTGAAAGTTTCGGGTTTATGACTCGTAGGGTTTGAAAAGGGCGCCTGGCCGCAAAGGCATGTATCGTGACCGCCAGAAGGACTGCACTCCGAGTGCACCTATCTTGTCGTTTCTCAACTTCGCCGGGCGACTTGCAGTCTCTCTGTCCCTCTCTGTCTCTCCATCTCTCCATCCCGATACCTATTACTTGTATACCTATCTACCTACTTGTCTGTCTATCTCTCGAATCTCTTTATTTCTTTGTTTATCGGGGGGTCTACCTCTATTTCTCCGTCTATCTGTCTCTCTATCCCTTTGTATCATGTCCACGTTTTGTGCAAAAATGAATGTGTGCATATGCGCAGATATGCAAGCAAAGATGCATACTGCGTAGGTGCACAGACGCATGCATACATACCTACCTACCTGCATACATACATACATACATATGCTCACATGCATACATGCGAACTAATTCTGACGACATGAACATGGAAGTAGATCAACACATGCATGAATGAAGGAAGGAAGGAACAAATGAATGAATGAACGAATGAATGAATGAACGAGTGATTGAACGAACTAATCAATGCATGAATGGATGAGTGAATACTGAGTGAATGGGACAGTTTATAGTGCATAGAAAGCTAACTCTCCGCACTGATCCTGATAAAGTCAGACATAAAGCTAGGTAGATGGATAGATGCAACAGTCGACAGATAGGCGGATAGAGGCATAGATCGACAGACAGACGCGCAGACAGACAGATAGACAGACAGACAGACAGACAGACAGATGAACAGATAGATCACTTAAGAGGTAGACTGACAGGTAGGTAGGTCGGTCGATAGCTAGCTAGACAGATAGACAGATAGGTAAACAGATTGGTCGATAATCGAACGGGCAAGTGACGACATCAACACATATGTGTTTATGTATATACATCTATATCTATGTAGGTATGTGTTTGCATACGCCTCACGTAGAGCCGGAGGAGAAGGAGCAGCTTGACTCGAGCACGACAGAGCTGGTGCTCGTGAAGCATGCAGTGGAGGTGCTGATGTCGCAGGCCAGGGCTTTGGCACCAGCTCTGTAATATACTATAATGCACTAGAATATACGAGAATATAATACAAAAGCTTCAACATACCATAATGTACTAGAGTATACGACAGTAGGCTATACTATTCTTTACAATACACTAGAATCTCTTATGCTACTACAATATACTCGACTACACTGCAGTCTTCGGGAGCCAGAGCTCCGATCCTAAGCGGTCGGAGGCCAAGAACCCGCGAGCAGAGCTCGGACCACTTTGCCTTGCCAAGCTCCAGGCGGGTTAGGGTTTAGGGAGTAGAGGGGTTAGGGTTTAGGGGTTTAGAGATTAGGGGTCAGGGGTTTAGGGGTTTAGGGTTTAGGGTTTCGGGGTTTAGGTAATATTTGGGTTTAGGGCCCAGAGTGAATAGCCTGGAAGCGTCCGTGGGTGTTTTCACCGCAGGCGGGCCAGCGACTGCTGTTTGAGTCGGACTTCTCCAACCAGGCATGCTGCAGTTTGTGCAGTTGGAGTGGCCCGGATACCTGACCGAACCCTAAACAGTAAACCTTGAAACCTAAACCATGTGATTTCGGTTTCTTAAACCCTGAAACCGAAACCCTATATCCTGTAAGTACCCAAAAAACCCTATACTCCAAACCTTAAACCGTAATCTCCTTTGCCGGCTCGTCTTTGCCTCTGTTTTTCTCCCAGGTTGCTTTCCCTATGACGATGAACATAGACCGGTAAAGAAGTCAATGTTCATGATCTGTTTGTTCACAGCAGGAATAGAGATAGATAGGTAGATAGGCAGGTAGGTAGGTTGGTAGGTTGGTAGGTAGATAGTATGAACAGAGCACCTCCAGTAGCAAGAGCGCTCGGCCTTGTGCGTATGGCGAGGTGGTCTTCCAAGAAGCTCAACTTGGGCACTTGAGATTCTTCGAGCCGGCTGGCCAAGCGGTGGGGCACGCGAGATTGGAGATTCACGAAATAGATAGCAGCTTTAGAATCGAGGAAGTTTTGCACTACCCAAGATACATTTCGCATGGCTCTCTCTCTCTCTCATGCATGCATGCATGAATTCATCATTTTTTGTGCAGATAGCACGTATTATGAAGTATATGATCTGTATGTTTACAGGTCAGCTGCAGTTGCCAGGTACAGCTCTACCACCTCATCATGCACGAGTATCTGGCTGCAGAAGTGCTGCAAGCATGATTCTTTCAGGTTCAGGGGTTAGGGTTGAGTCTTTCGTGGTGGAAGCGTGTGCAAATTTCTGACTGGCGAACGGCAGGCTTGGAAGGAGGCAGCTGCCCCAGCCTGGTGAGTGAGCTGGACTTGACGGCAGAGTCTTGCGGTTGGCACGCATTCGCGGCTCCTCGTGCCGAGGCTTCTCCAGGTTACAAAGAGGCTTTCGCCCAGGCGCAGCAGCAGCCCATGCTACGAGGCCCAACATGACCCGAAGCCCAATGCCATGTGCCATGCTTTGCTTGTAACCCTAAATCCTAAAACCTAAACCCTAAGCCCTCAAACCTTAACCTTAAATCCTAAACCCTAAACTCCTAAACCGAAACCCCCCAAACCGTAAACTCTAAGCCCTAAACCCGAAACCCTAAACCTGCTTCAGGAGCTCTACGATTTCTCCTCATGATGCAGACAGCTCATGCGGCGGAGGTAGAGATCAAGCTCCCAGACTCCCAGATCGGTTCTGCGGATATGGAGGCATTCAGAGGACCCCTGTTTTGTTTGATACAATTTCTTGAAATACACAGAAGACCTATTGGGTTCGGTATCTTGCATGCTGGTTGATCATGCGAACTGGGTTATATGTGACTCTGGTGTTTTGAAAGTTTTCTTGAATGTCTACGACCATCAGCAAGATGCGTGTGAAAGTTGCGGCGAGGAGCTTTGCTCTGCAGCGAGAAGCTTGCGCTCCATTTGGGTCGAAACCGTCTCGGTGCCGGGCTGAGCCGAGCAGCTCCGAAAGCTGTGATATGATGTGGTTGCGGTGGTGCTGGTGTTGGCTTTTGGAGGTGGTCGTAGTCGTAGCTGTAGTCGGAAGGCTAAGCTCGAACACGATCACCGCTGCTGTGACAGTGCCTCTGCGACAAAGTTCGCGGCGCAAGAGCGCAGGTGTGCCTGCAAGGTCGGTCGCCTGCGGCCTCAGGGCTTGGTCGGGTTCAGGGTGACTTTCGAGATGTTCCAAGGCTCGCAGCGGCTATGGGGGAAGCTGACTTGGAGGTTTCTCATGCTGAAAGGCCACTGACCTTACGACAGATGTGAGGCTCAAACAGAACGTGGGCCTTTCACCGGGTTTTGAGGGCCTCTCCAACAAACGCTGCAAGGTGCTGAAGGTGCCAGTGGCTTGGCTTCGGTGCTGCCGAAAAACCTCCGGGTGCTGTGGCTGCAGCTGTCCGAGAACGGTCTCGGCCGGGGGACCTAGAGGGAGAGATCCACAGATGGCAACATTTCCTGACTTCTTTTCACAGGGCTCCTAGATTTTGCATCGCTGCTGCAGGGTCTGACGGTCTGCCGGCTGTCCGGGAAGCATCGGGTCACAATGCATTTGGGGAGTGGCGCATCTTCGTCCACACGTTTTCCGGGACAGTGTGAGTGTGGGAGCGTAGAGTGTACAACGTCTTGAAGATCCTTCCCCACGTGCGCAGATTCTTGTCGGGTCCCCTGAGACCGGTTCTGACATTCCGAAGCCCTAACTTCTTCACTGGTGTGGAAACTCAAGGCCTCTCCGTGTTTCTATGTTGGGAAGACCAAGGTCTGTGTGTTTGCAGCTTCGGAGAGCCCTCGTTTGGTGACATGAAGCTCCCACCACAGCAAACACTCTTGCGAAGTGTTCCCAGAATGGCCCCTGCGATTGCAGTGCGAGGAGCTGAGGGTGCCGGCTGTTTGGCGTCGGCGCTGCCGAAGAACCTGCGGGTGCTTCGGCTGCAGCTGTCGGAGAACGGTCTTGGCCGGAACCCCAGAGGGCTCGGTCAAGGGCCACAGCCATGCTCGTGCCGCCTCTTTCTATCTCGCTCTGTTCAGAGGCAGCTCGTAAGATGCCCAAAATGGTTCAGCACAGCAATATTCTATGTTGGAAGCACTGCTGACATGTACACCAAGCTGGCGTCAACATATTCGCGGCAGATTCGTGTGTTTCAAGCGGGCCAGTGTTCTAAACACTCTTGCTTGCTTTCAAGACGGAGTCCATAACTTTCCGGGGGGATGTGGGTCAAACGTTTTCGATTGGCCATGAACTGCACGGTGACTTAATGACTTTCTTGATTCGCAAGGGATCTCGCGTAGCGCGGCCTCTCTTTGAACCGGAAATGCAATGGTCAAACTTGAGCACAGAGGGAGACATGGTGCAAACAGCTTGTGCTTGATCAGGAACATAGCTGTAGTGCGGAAACATCTCCGAACAAGGTCATCGTCCTAATGCTTTTGCTTGGTCGCAAAACTGAGGCTGTCTAGAGAGACTTAGATTCAACAAGGGACCTGGTCCAATCAGAGCGGGGCTGTCGTTTCATGCGACAGCATCTGCTTAGCGGTTGGTGGGCTGTCGCCAAAGCTGTTGCTTGATCATCCAGAGGACTGATCGGTCAAAAGTCCACTGCCTGATGAAACACCAGTGGTCCAACCCTTTCTTCTGACCATGCAGAGGCCTTGAGAAAACACTTGAATCTGAATCCTAAAGCCCAAAACCACTACAGCCCTTAAAGCCCTAAACCTGAAAGCCTAAACTCCAAAAGCCGGGAAGGAGGGAAAAAGGCGTTCAAAAAAGAAAAGCCTAAAAGCCCGAAAGCCCCAAAGCCACCAAGGCAATGAGGGCACACGAGTCCTGGCTGCCGGCCTGGGTCAACTTCCCTTGGAGGAGCTGGTGCTGAATCTGCAGTGCAACGGGCTTGGCCGGCGGCCCAGTGCATCATACTCCCATGATGCTGACGACGGTGATGCTTTCTGCTGATGATGACTTGTCCTTGCTTACCTGGCTTCATCATCATAAACCGTAAACCCTAAACCCTCAATCTTAAACCCTAAACCCTAATTGGTATTCCGTGAATGCTGGACTATACTTCCCAGTTTTACTCTAAGCCGGAGGCTCTTTCGGGTTTCCGCAGACTAGCGCTGAGCTTTTTCCGGAGTTCCTGGAGGTCCCGGACCTCAGATGGTGGGGTTTCCTTAAGGGTCCTAGAAGGGTCCTTTGTGTGAGTGCAAAAAAGGGGATGTAGGATGCTTTGAGAAATTTGACCTGAGACGGCCTTCCCAGTTACCCTGAACCCTTAAGCTTCGAATTTCGGATAGCATTGTGTGACGATCACTAGTGCGATTTGCACGTTATTGATTGCGGTTGCTACGACTATACTTATCATGTAAACCCTAAACGCTAAACCCATTCCTTTGTATGACCACATCTTTATTGGGGACTATAGTCGGTTCAGCCACCGAGGTGAAGAGGGCGACGCGGGAGCCGCCCTCGCCTTGAGCTCCCTCGGCGAGTGCGGGGGAAAACTGCGGCGTCTGAGCCTGGACTTTGCCTTGAACCGACTGGGCCGGGGCTCCCTGAAGGGTTGAAGGGTTTTGGGTCGTTCAGGGTTTAGGGTTTAGGGCTCTTCGGGTTTTAGGATGGCTTAGGCTTTAGGGTTCAGGGCTTGGGGTTTAGGGTTTAGGGCAGTTTAGGGTCCAGGACTTCCTCTTCGGAGTTGGTGTGGTGGGCCAGGTAATAGGTATCAGCCGCAGAAACAGCAAGACTACAAATGGCAATTGAGAGCTTCGAGCCTGAGGAGAGGAATAGGACTTCAGGGATTGTCGGATTCATCCATGCTCAAGTCTAGTCCTCTCGGTTGTTGAATAAGCACAGGGCATGATACGAAATGCAATCAGAGGATGCATGTGGTGGGGTTGAACTGGAGAGCCAGGCTTTAAATGCTCCAAAGAAGACTCCTCAAGACAAGCCCTTCCTGTCCGTCTCTCTCGTTGTGTGTATGGAGTTGTAAGTTCTACATTGCAGGTTTCCCGTATGATTTCCGGCGCTGTGCCCTTTGCTACCACCTGGGACCGTCACTGTCTTGCCAGTGCTCTTGCCAGTTAAAGTCATTGGAGTTCTTGTAGGGGTTCTCTGTGCCCAAATCCATCATCAGCAGGGCTGAGAGACTGCCCTCGGTTGCAGGTGGATCCTCATGAGTCTGAGCTCCCAGACTCCCAAATCCTACGCCCTCAAAGCGCCTGTATCCTAGACCCTACACCTCAAACCCTTGAGCTCCCTTGGATCTGCAACATGTGTTTGCTTTACTCATCATTATTCCGTGATGTTTTGTAATCGATTGTTGTGTTAGCTTCACAACCAGCCTCGCAGGCCTAGCTTGCGAGATTTCGTTTGGGTTTGTGTTGCAGGCAATACTGTATGTCGTGTCACAACATAGCTGTTGTTCATGCCCGGGTCCAGTTTTAACATTTTAACACAATTAGTCCACACCCAGTGCGATCACGCACATAGCCACACAATCTTCAAACATTCTGGCACTTGTAAGCCTTGTAAGTTATGCTACAGAAAGCCAAAGGTAGACTCTAGACCATCTGCATCGCAACCACCATTGAGGAGTACCCCAAAGGCCTAACTGCAACCCTGGAGAAATATTGGGAACATGTCGGGTCAGCCCACAAATATTGGTAAAATATGCAAACCAACATTGGGAAAATATTGGCAGTGCAAAAAGTATTGGCAAGATATGCAGGACAGGCAAAAGACACACATTGGGAAAAATATGCACCTCCTAGCCCTGAGGCTCTGCCTGGAACCGTGGTCATAACCCTAGAAGCTACGATATTATAACATATACTAGAGTATTTTATAAACCAATATGACATCTACTCCAAAATACATATTTCATTATACAATATATTACCTCTGCTCTGTGTCATCGCCGAGGCGACGAAGGCTCTGTGGCTCTGGCGAAGGCCCTGAGCCTGTTGGCCAGCGAGCTACGACACCTGAGCCTGATAATCCCAAGGAATGGAGTCCGCGCGGTGGCCCAGAGGGTAGTCTGAAGATTTGTCAGGCGTTCGTGGGAAAGGATTCGTGTGTTAAAACGATGCTTCCTGAAGCGGTTCTCGAGCATTTTCTGACGACTCTCCGTCAATTTTTGGAGGAACTTCGACAACATGTGCTCAAATTTTGGGATTTTGTGAGGCACTCCGCTTTGCCGTCAGATCCTTGTCATCAGGATCAGCCCCGCAATCTAGGTATTCGGGTCCCCCTGCCTTCTGAGATTCGAAAACTTAAACTCGGTTAGTTCGGTAATGAGATCACTGAGGCTGAGGGCCCCCCTGCTTCCTCAGATTTAACCCGTGTACCGTATAGTTCCGTATAGTGTAGAGCCCTCATAGAGCCATGAAAAACCTTAGAGAACAGCCCATGAGAAGCTTTATAGAACCCTTGTGCTAGGTTTTTGCTAAAAGAAACCTAGTGGAACCCCTAACCCCTAAACCCTCAACCCTAAAATCTAAACCCTAACCCCTAAACCCTAAACCCTAACCCCTAAACCCTAAACCCCAACCCCTAACCCCTTAAATGCCCTAAACGCTTAAAGCCTGAGGCCTTGAGGGCCTCCGTGCCCTGGCGGCTTCCCTCGCGCAGCTTCGGCTCGAAGAGTTGACGCTGGACCTGAGCAATCAGGCTGGCTGAGGGTTTAGGGCCTTTAGGGCCTATTTAGGGTTTTAGGATTTGAGGGTTTCGGGGATTTAGGGTTTAGGGTTTTAGGGTTTAAGGTTTTATAGGGTTTAGGGTTTACGGGGTTTACGGGGTTTAGGGTTTAGGGTTTTAGGGTTTTAGGGAATAAGGTTTTAGGGGGTTTAGGGTTTAGGGTCTCGGGTTTCAAGGGTTAGGGTGTTTAGGGTTTACTTGGGGCTTAGGGTCTAGGCTTACGGGCTTTCGTACAGATGCCTGAAGACTTATCTTTATTAGTCTTGAGGGTCTCTTCTGGCCACTTTTTTTGTTATATATCCTCAGAACCCTACTCGGGTGTTTGAGCTTAGGTTTGGAGTTTTGGTTTAGTTTAGGGTTTAGGGTCGGCTTACTTTCAGGGCTGCTGCAAACGGGGTCTCCGGTTTGGGGTTGAGAGTTTTGGGAAAGTTTCTTGGGTTAAGGGTGCCTGAAGCCGAAGGGGCCAAACGATTGCTTCACACTTCTTTCGTGCCGCTTGTTTAGGGTTTTGGAGTGTAGGGTTTAGGGTTTAGGGTTTTAGGGTTTTAGGGTTTACGGTTTAAGGTTTAGGGTTTACGGTTTAGGGAGTTTCAATCGCAAGTCCTTGGGCGGCCACAAACCCCCGCCTCTTTGCATCTTTTGACACACCGCCTTGCATGGATCTGGTTTCATATGCTCTTATGTCTACGAATTGCATCCTCGAGCAATACACGCCACTGGGCAACTTTGGCCACGTTGGACATTAGCCTGGAGCTCTCCCGCGTGGTGCACTTGTGCATTCATTACATGCTGTAAACTGCCTTGTCCCCGAGATCATTTGGGTATCAGTTGGGGTGGCTCAAACTAGGGACCTAATAAGTATGTTGTCGTTGTCGGCCCGCTTAGTCCGAGAGAGGCCGGAGTGATCTACGCGAACACGCTAGGCCTGGCACGTGGTTGGTGGAGCTTGATTCTGTGAATTGTTTGCCCCCTTGGACGATGACTAGACCTCTCGGCTCTGTCTGTCTGTCTGTGTCGGTCGGTCTGTCCGTCTGCCTGTCTGTCTGTCTCTCGCTCTCCCTCTCCATTGTTTTATCTTCTCTCTCTCTCTCTCTCCCTCTTCCTCTGTGTCTCTTCTCCGTTTGCTGTTCCCCAGTCCTGCGCTAGCCTTTGCATTCCAAAGAAGACCTCGAGGTGCCGCGGCTGCTGTGATCCCTCTGGCGGACTCGCTGGGCTCGCCCACTCTGGCCGGGTCTCTGCGAAGTCTCTCCCTGGAGCTGCACCATCAACAAATCGGTCCCTTGGCACTCAAAGGGCTGAAGGGACTTTAGGGGACCTTTTAATTACCTTAATTAAGCGCTTCTTTAAGGGGATCCAAAGGGCTCCATATTAGGGTCCCCTTTAAGGGGTACGACATGGGTTCAATAACAGGGTCCCCCTTTTAAGGGATCTACAGGGTTCTTTCTATAATGGGGGTGCCCGAGCTTCGCTCTGAGGGGGCAGGAAGCTTGCATCTTCGAGGATCTTTCCCGTTTTGACTTCGGAACGCAGAGCAGCTTCCATCTATCATCTGCCACAGATCTTGAAAGCCATTGGCTTTAGCTTGCAGATGTTGTTGGATGTAGGGTTTAGGGCAGGGTTTAGGGTTTAGGGCAGTTTGCAAACCTCATCACTGTAAGGTGTCAACAGAGCCACAAGGGCTGCTGGAAGCTCGAAGACTTCTTATTCTTGACAATATGTTATGCCAGCATATGGGAGTTTCCGAAAATAGGGGACCCGAATATAGTAGCCTAAATAGTAGCAAGGTACCCCGAATATTCGGAAACTCCCATATGAAGCCGAAAGATGCGCCTAAGACCCTGAAGCCCGAAACCCTCACTGAGGCGTCGAGGGCATGCGGGCCCTTGCCGCCGGCCTGGCCAAGCTTCGTTTGGAGCTGACGCTGGGCGTTCCCAGACACTTCCAGGGCCCGGAGCCCCGGGAGGTTTGGCACCCTAAACCCTAAACCCTAAAACCCTAAACCCTAAAACCCTAAACCCTAAAATCCTAAAACCCTAAATTAGTTTACGGTTTTTGTAGAGTTTGCGGTTTAGGGTTTACAGTAGGGTCTTGGTCAACAGGTTGAAATGGTCCGGGCTTGAGGGTCTGAGGCCTTGCGATTTGGGGTTTGATTAGTTTTTTTTTTTTGGTTTTTGTACCTCGATTTTAGTAGTAGGTCTTACACTACTCTAGGTAGTGTCTTCGAGGTTTTAGGCTTTTGTTCAGGGCGTGGTCTCATCTAGTTATGTTGGGCCGCTCATCTGAGCGTGAGCCCTTTTCGCATCCCTGCTCCTCAGCGGGGAGTGGGCTGTTGAACAAGGCCGCTCACAGATGGGATGCCAGGGTTGGTCGCTGCTTGAAGCTGTTCGATCCACTTGCTGCGTGTCTGGAAGCATCTTCTGTAGTCTCACCACTACTAAGCCCTAAACATGCTACTACACACCAAAACCCAAAATGAAATCGCCAAGGTGACCAGGCCGTGGTCGCTCTGGCAGAGGCCCTAAGCTCACTTGGCGAGTCCACACTGCGATGCCTGGCTTTGGACCTCGCTGAGAACGAAGTTGGCGTGGTGGCCCAGACAAATGCGAGCAGTGAGTAACCATAACAGGAGGAGTAAGCAAAAAAACAATACTGTCGCAGCGCAGTAGTCAGAAGAGTACCTCGGGTAGCTCTAGCGATTAGGGTGCTCACGGCGTAATTCGGAGCATTCAGGGTTTGTGTGCCTACATGAGCCTGGCGGGTGGGTTTGTCGTCGGCTTCGGTTTGAGGTACAGTCTGCAACAACTACAAGTGTACAATATTCTCAGAAGGGACCTCTTTCTTCCGAATGTCGGCGAGGCCGATTAGTCAGGCTCCGAAGTTCCTAGGTATGCTCTAGTGCTGCAACCGAAGACTCGCATGCAAACCCAGGAAGCACTTTCAAGACTTCTGTCATTTGTTGAAAGGATCAGTGGGCAAGAAAACATCGCAGCAGCCATCAGGCTTCACGCCGGTTGTGCTAACTCCTGCCCTAAACCCTAAACCCCAAACTTCTGAGGCGCTACAGGTGCCCGTGCCCTCAGCGACGCCATCGCCAAGCTTCACCTCGAGCACCTGACGCTGGACCTGAGCAACAACAAGCTGGGCTCGCGGCCTCAGCTAGGCTTTTAATATTCATAGTAATGCTAATACTAATGCTAATGCTAACACGAATACTAGTATTGATACGAATACTAGTATTGTGGTAGCAATAGTCGCATCTTTGCGGGAAAAGCCGAAGCGGAGGTCACCCTAAACCCTCGACCCAGAGACCACAACTAAACGCAAGACCCTTGTAAACCCTGAAACCCAAAAACCCAAAACCCGAAACCGAAAGCCGAAACCCTAAGCCTCTAAATCCTGAACCTTAAACCCAAAATCCAGACCCCTTACTCTAAACCCTGAACCTTGAACCCAAAGCCCAAAACTCCTAAACCCCTAAACCCTGAACCCCAAACCCAAACCCCCCTAAACCTCTAAACCCTGAGCCTTAAATCCAAAACCCCAAAACCTTACACCCCAAAAGCCTCCATCGCCGAGGCCACGAGGTCGAGTTTCTGAGCTCCCTGGGCCAGGCCAGGTCTCTCCGGCGCCTGGCCCTGAAGTTGGCCAGGAACGAACTCCGCCCGGGTGCCCAGCTTCTCCATGTGCCACCTTTTTTGCACATGTATGTGAGTGTGTATGTATGTATCTATCTATGTACATAATACACAGAGACATAGAGTGTGCGTATATCTATATAGATACATACATGTTTTTTATATATACAGATATGTAGATACATAGATGTATAGATTGTATTTCTCTCCGTGGAGGGCACCGTGAAAGATTCCCGTCATAAGCTTCCAGGCTTTGTGTGCCAGAGTCTCGTTGGCCACAGCTTTTGTAGGACCTGTCAGAGCACGGAAGTCTACTGAAACCCTAAACCCTAAACCCTAATCCGTGCTCTCCTTGATTGAACCAGAGGCTGACGCCTGAACAAAGATAAGCTTGAGTGGCGGGGGGAAGGAGTGTTCAAGCATCAGGTGCACATAATGTGTTCAAGACTCTCAGGTATCCAGACCAAACCAGCAAAACACTGCATATCTGACACGATAGACTTGATTTGGCCGCTAGTTGAAGTTCAGAACATGCGTGTATGCCGGCAGAAAGGACTTGTAAGTCCTCGTACGTACATCAACACAGTTAAGATCTTGGTTGAAGCTCGTAAGCTCGGACGGTCAGAGGGCCTCACTATACTCCCATCTTGATAGAACGGGCCAAGCCCAACCTTGCACAAACCGTGAACCCAAGCCCTCAAAGCTCTAAGCCCTGAGCTGTCGTATACACCCTGAAACCCCGAAGCCTTAACCCCTAAGCCCAGAATCCTGAACCATAAACCCCCAATACTAAACCCCTAAACGCTAAACCCAAATCCTGAACCTTAAACCCCCACTTCTCAACCCCTAAACTTAGGCCCTAAACCCAAACCCTGAACCCGAAGTTCTGAGGTGTTGAGGGTGCTCACGCCCTGGCTGCCGCTTTGGCCCAGCTTCGTCTCGAGGAGCTGACTGTAGACGTGGCGCACAATGGTCTGGGTAGGGGGCCCCAGGTGTGGGGCTTGGGGTGTTTAGGTGTTTAGGGTGTTTAGGTTGTTTAGGGTGTTCAGGGTGTTCAGGGTTTAGGGTTTATTTCTGCAGTTCTGCTCAGGGTTGTTCTTTTTTGCACAGTTATTCTTGTTGTTGTCATTGATGAGGCCATCTTGACTGAAGGCCACACACACATCCTTTTGTGTGGTACATTCTGCTCTCCAGCTTCTCTCAGATAGATGGCTAGAGCTGTTAGATAGACAGATTTGCAGGCAGACTGGGTGGATACATGCATAACTGCGCGCACGCGCGATGTTTGTAGGAGCCTCACACACCTTGAGTGGTAGTCATGAGTTGCAACTCTCAGCCTAGCTATGCTATAGGTTGGTGGATAGATTGCGAGTGAGTTTCAGTAAAGCTCCTTCAAACCTCAAGGAACTAACTCCTAAACCCTAAGACGGCAGACCCCAAACTCCTATCTCAAACTCCCAAACTCCAGACTCCTAGACTCGAAGCCCTAAACCCTTAAAACCCTAAAACCCTTAAAACCCTAAACCCCCAAAACCCTAAAACCCCGAACCGTAAAAACCCTAAAACCTAAGCCCCGAACCCTAAAAGTCACTTAAAAAAGCCCTACTAAATCCGAAACCCTGAACCCTTAAAACCCTAAACCCCAAACTCTAAAACCCTAAAACCCTTAAAACCCTAAAAGTCACTTGCAAATCCTTAAAATCCCCAACAGAGACCGAGGCCCGGCGCTGGTCCTCCTGGCGCAGGCGCTGGCGGAGGCCCGGCCAAACTTACCTTTGGCTAGTAGGGAATGAAGGAATGGGGTACAATTATAACTACTATTACTACTATAACTACTATAACTACTATAACTATTACAACTACTATAACTACTATAACTATTACAACTACTATAGCTACTATTACTAGTATAGCTATTATAACTACTATAACTATTATAACTACTATTACTCCCATTCTTCCATTCCCTACTAAGCGGAGGCCGGGCCGAGGCGCCTCAGCCTGGATTTGCTCTGGAACGAAGTTGGCGCGGGGGCCCAGAGGGTTGGGGAACATCCTGAGAAATTGTTTCTTTGGTGGTGGTAGTGGTAGTACGAGTGGTAGTAGTAGAAGTGGTAGTAGTAGTAGGCAGGAAGGATAAAACAGGAACACTACAGACGATAGCAAGAGGCAGGCATACTCAATACTCATACTTAATACTCATATTCATACCCATACTCAATCTCACTACTCATACTCGTCATGACAGCACAAGTACTACTCGAAATCATGCCCAGGGTTTAGGCTTTGCGGTCGCAATTTGGGAAGGACGCACGCCAAGCATCTCCGTGCTTTGCCGAGAATCCACATCTGCACGCCTGGGTCATGAAAGCCTCCTCTTATAGTATGATATAGTATATATTATAGTATATTCTAGTGTAGTATAGTGTGTTATGGCCACTGAGGCGTGGAGGGTGCCCGCGCCCTGAGCGACGCCATAGCCGAGCTTCACCTCGAGGACCTGACGCTCAACCTGAGCAATAACGTCCGTCTGGGGCCCGGCGAACGGTCAGCTTTTGTGGTAGTATCTTAAAGTATGTTACAGTATGTTATAGTATGTTATGGTATGTTATGGTATGTAAAAGTAGGTCATGAAACTCCGAAACCTGCCTCCCAAGCTCTGCCCGGCCCATTCCATCATTCCATCCCGTCGCTGGCCGCATCCTCCCGCACTTCGAGTTATCCCTAAGCCCTAAAACCTAAACCCTAAACCCTAAGCCCTAAACCCTAAACCCTAAGCCCTAAACCCTAAACCATAAACCCTGACCCCCAACACCCCGAGAGCCTCAAACCCCGAAAGGCCCCACACGACCCTAAAGCCCCAGACCCCGAAACCCAAGGCAAACCCTTCAAACCCTAAACCCACCACAAAAGAATCGTAGGCCCTAAACCCGAAAAGAAACTTGAAACCCCATAGCCTAAGTCCCAAGCAGAAGTGCCATCAAACCCAGGAGGCCTAAACTCCTCAAGCCCAGGAACCCTAAACCTTAACTCAAGCCCAGGAGGCGATGAGGTCATCGTCGCCTTGGCTCGGGGCCTCGGCAATGCCCAGGGGCTGAGGCGCTTCGCTTTGCTCCTCTCCCAGGGCGGCGTCGGCTCGGCGTCCCAGAGGTTTGGCACCAGGGGTGTAGGGCTTTACCTAGGGGCGTAAGGTTCACGAGTTCAGGGGTTCAAGGTTTGGGCGGGTTAGGGTGTAGTGTTTCGGGTCTTTGGTGTTTGAGGGCTTGGGTTCGGGGCTTTTGGGGCTTTAGGGTTTTTGTTTGGGGCTTTTGGGCTTGGGCGTTAGGGCTTCAGGGAGTAGGCTAAAAGCCTTCAGGCTTTCGAGGACTTAGGGTTCTGTCAGGATTCCGTGTTGTTGACAGCAGTAACACATATACAATCGTAGTAGGTCCGTCTTTATCAGTAGTTGAAATCACCATGGAAACAATGAGACAATCCGAGTCCCGCAGCCTGACGCCCGTTGAAACCCTCGACACGAGCTGTACAAGCCCAAAACCTTTTTTTTGCGCAGTTCGGAGGGGGACTGACACCTCCCAATCAAAGAATCTACCCTTAAATCGGCTCTCCAATTTGCTGAGGCGATCAGGGTGCCTGTGCTTTGGCCGCCGCCCTTGCGAAGCTTCACCTCGAGGTCTTGATGTTGGACCTGAGACAAAACAGCCTTGGCCCGGGACCCCGGAACCCCGATTATCAGCATCAGCTTTCTTATCGGTATTGCTTCTATTGTTGCTTGTCTCCTGCTCGTGTTCATCACCATAGGTAGTCTTGTAGTGCAAGCCATTATGATGCTTAGGATAATCCTGGTTTGGAGTTTAGGATTCATGAGGTTGAGGCTTTACGGTTTAGGCCTTGTGATGCAGAATACTAGTGAATGAAGAATTATTCCTGCCATGAAGGTGCCGGAACCAGCGGTCGTGTGGGTTAAGGTTTTGCAGGCGATAAGAAAGACAATATTAATTTCTGTTTCGGTATTGTGCAGTACATATTCTCAGAGCGTGTTGATGTTGCCTGAAGTTATTTTCGTTTCTGAGGAGTTAAGGTAGTCCTGCATCATGTATTCGGCCCGTGAGACAGGAAAAGGGAGAGTAACGATCACAAGCACCGTCATGTCATGCCAGTTTTTCCAAGCAACAGCCATCATCACGTCATCATTGTACGTATGGCAGCAAAGCAGCAATGCAAATGCAGAGAGTATGTACAGTCGTAGGGGGAGCAAGCAGAGTGATAGTACGTATGAATTTAGACCCCTGATCAATAAGCCCTTCCTGCTAAGGATGAAGTACTGCAATATACGTCCGAATGTCTGGTAAGGGGATTGCTGCTCCCTCAACCCTGAAGCCTAAATCCTAACCCCTAAATTGTAAACCCTAAGGGCGGTAGTACGCTTCAGTGCTCTCCGCGAGGCGATGGGAGTGCCACGGCACTGACCGCCGCCGCAGCCAGGTTGCCTCTGAAGGACCTAAGCCAACTCTGGGATTCAGAGCTTAGGTTGCGGGTTTGGGTTTTGAGGGTTCAGGGCTGAGGGTGTGAGGTTTGGATTTTAAGGGTTTAGGGTTTAGGGTTAAGAGTTTGGGTTTTAAGGGTTTAGGGTTTGGGGTTTAGGATTTATGGGTTTAGGGTTTGAAGCGAAAAGCCCAAACCCGTACTTGTCAAACCTAGTGATAATAGCAATAACAGCAACAATAGTAATAGTAGTACTAATTACTAGTATTAGTAGTAGTAGTAGTAGTAGTGGTAATACCAAAGCACTCTCCAGGAGACCTCCGTGGTCTTAAGCGGTAACGTGCTGAGTCCGGCGCCCATCGAAGACCTTCCATCATGACCATACGTGCTACCATAAGACAAGACGGGATACGAAGAGTTCTAGAGGGGTTCCCTGGATAATAGAGCTAAGTATCCGACTATTTCGCTATGTCATGGGTAGCAGATGCATTTGCATTGGTACATCGAATATGGCAGTCATTGCTGGTGTCGGAATACGTAGTATTGTATTGATATTCTGATTGGGGTCATGAATAGTGCTACCGATATTGTCACGCTTATTGTTGGCGTTCTGGTCTTGTTGTTTCTCTCTTTTTCCAGTATGAAACCCTAAACCTTGAACCACAGCGTCCCTCTCCGACTGTCTCGTCGAAGTTCGAGGTGAGGAGGGCGCCACAGCTCTGGCGTCTGCTCTGCTGCCATTTAGAAATCCATGGCTGGACTTCTACGGCTTCTGGGACACATGAACGAGGCTGAGCTTGAGGGTTTCAGAGCTTTAGAGATTGAGGGTTCAGAGTTTTGGGGTTTTTGATGCTTACGGTTTAGGGTTCAGTTGGTTTGGCAACATCCGAGTTTGCCTTGCAGCAGGCATCATTGTCTTGTTCGTCTTCACGTGCTACGAAGCTGCACTTGCTGACCCTGTGTGAGAAAATGAGAACCGCTTGACTCGGGTTTGGCCATTGCTTGGCATGGCCTGAACGCTCACGGTTGAGCCTTGTTGAAGGTCCATAGTCTCGGGTTCCATGTGGAGCTGGTGCAGCAGCTTCAGAGCAATGACGGAGGTGAAGTATCATTTGCTGTCACGAACCTTGTTGTCTGTCAATCCAGCCACATTTCTGCTCAGCCGTATGGCCTCGACCAGCGCGAGTTTTGCATGTGAAGCGGAGCAATACTTTCACCTGCTCAGCTGTGAAGCCCAGCCACTTAGCATCAGCTCGACAAACAGTGTTGAACATTTCAATTTGAGATTTTTCCAACACTGTTTCTTGAGCAGGGCGGAGGATCTGGAACTTCCTCGAGCCTGCCGGAAGCTCAACTTTGGCCTCACGGCCCCTGCTGTGGAATCTGAATGTGAGCTGCGCAGAGGTCGTGATGTCCACACGGATCTTGAACTTGCTTTGTCATGCAGAGCCGTGTGAGTGCTTTAGCCAAACCCACATCCATCCATATGGGCTGCATGCCTAGCATGCACGCAATGGTCCAGCTCATTTGTTGCTGGGCAATGGCACCTTTGGTCGCCGCCTGTCGCACCGAGTCGAAGCAGCTTCACCTGAGTCCGTGGACAGACTTCGAGAGCCTTGCGCCAGAGGAGCTGCAGCGCTCAGTGTGGGAGCGGCTTCAGCAGAGCATCAGCACCAGCACGGAAGCGAAAGATTCCAATGACTCCCAAGGCCAAAAGCTTCTTTTGTCGCAGGTTCAAGAAAGCTGGAGAGACAAAGGCGCACCAAAGTGCTGGAGTCAGCTGGGGCTCCTGTTGGAGAGCTTGACGGAGCAATGTAAAAACTCCTCGAAAGGTGAGCATTGGATCTTCGATTTCTACGAGCCGAGGCCTGCCGCAAAGACTTGCCCCGACAGCGTTCGTGACATTTTTCTGCAGGGCAAAAGGCTCGTTCAGACCATGAAAATGCCACGATCCAGGCTTGATTCTCTTGATCTTCCTGCCAACACGGTTCGTGACATGCAGGCGCTGATGTACCTGCAGTCGTGGTTCGTCCCCCTTGCAGCCACGAATAATTCCGCCCTGTTGTGGGCAGGTTTCTAGGACGGAGATCCCACAAATCGGACCACAAAATCAGCACTTTTCCAGTTTGCCGATGAAACGGACCATGATACAGTGCATCCGGACAGCATCATGGGAGAACTCATCGAGAAAAGCCAGGATCTCAATGCCTGCTACGAAAATGCATCTACAAANCGGACCATGATACAGTGCATCCGGACAGCATCATGGGAGAACTCATCGAGAAAAGCCAGGATCTCAATGCCTGCTACGAAAATGCATCTACAAATCAGATGCTGCAGAACATGTGGACTTTCAGCAGCATGAGCTTCGTCTCGAACATGCGGGCGAAGGCCCAAGGCACAGTGGTTGCAGTAGTCAACAAGGATCTCACAGGGGTCCGAAAGCTGGCCGATTCTGTGCTTTTTCAATACGAGATGCCGACGCTGGGAATCGCAGCCTGGGGATCTGGAGGGTGGTCCCCCCATATCATCATCTTGGACATGAGGGGTACCTGTCATAACACGAGCCCTTCCCTTCGGGCGCAACTAGCTGCGCATTTACGCTCCTGGTCCGAATTCAGGGCCAAGACAAGCAAAGGCAAGACGAAGGCCTTCATGAAGCGGTCCCGCGCCAGCTGGGACTGCGTGGACTGTCCACGGGACTCGTGTAACCTGGACACTGCCTTGGCCCAGCACATCCAGGGCATGGTGGAGGCTGCGGGGATCAAANGGACTGTCCACGGGACTCGTGTAACCTGGACACTGCCTTGGCCCAGCACATCCAGGGCATGGTGGAGGCTGCGGGGATCAAAGCTTCGTGTCTGCGTGCCTCGCACGTTTGTTTCGGTTTTTTCGGGTTTGGAGAGCAGGCGACGAAGAGACAGGATGATCTGAACGAGAAGCTGTTTGAGGCAGGGCTAGCATTGGGGCCCGTACTATAGACAGGCTCCCAGAAAACGAGCCCACCCTAAAGTTAAACCGATGCCCAACCATCTGAGGCTGTGGGGTCCACGGGCCGCAGGCGGTCCGATGCAGCAGAAACTGGTATCGACTACTTGATGTCACGCACAGCAAGAACTGCAGTACGTCGTCAAGTTATGGCTGGACAAAGAAAGTGGGGCAATTTTGCAAAAGAAGAAGATGCAATCCTAGAGACTCTCAAAGAACGACAAAATCGCCTGGCCCGGTCCAAACCTCGGAGGGGCTTTGCACTGGGGGATCGCCTGCGAGTCGTGGAGTCCCTGCTGCATCGCAAGGCGGACCCCAAAGCCATGGAACTGGATGGCAAGACTCCCCTCCACTATGCTGCTCTGAACGGGTACCTGCAGGTCCTAGAGTTCCTTCTGCAGCACAAGGCCGACCGGAACGCCATGGATCAGGATGGCCGCACGCCCCTATACTACGGTGCCGAGAAGGGTCATCTCGAGGTCGTTGAGTCATTGCTCAAGAACAAGGCCGACATGAACATCATGGATAAGTTCGGCTCCACGCCCCTACACTACTCTGCCAGCAAGGAGGTCGTTGAGTCTTTGCTTAATAACAAGGCCGACCTGAACGCCATGGACGAGGATGGCCGCACGCCCCTATCTTGCTCTGCCTACAACGGTCTTCTCAAGGTCGCTGATTCTTTGCTCAAGAACAAGGCCGACCCGAACGCCATGGACCATGAAGGCAGCACGCCCCTACACTACTCTGCCAGGACAGACTCTGCCAGCAACGACGTCGTTGAGTCTTTGCTTAAGAACAAGGCCGACCCGAACGTCATGGACCATGAAGGCGTCACGCCCCTACACGAAGCTGCCGCGAAGGGTCGTCTCGAGGTCGCTGAGTCGTTGCTCAAGAACAAGGCCGACCCGCACGCCATGGACCATGAAGGCAGCACGCCCCTACACTACTCTGCCAGCATCGACGTCGTTGAGTCTTTGGTTAAGAACAAGGCCGACCCGAACGCCATGGACCAGGATGGCCGCACGCCCCTCCACGGTGCTGCCTACGAGGGTCCTCTCGAGGTCGCTGAGTCGTTGCTCAAGAACAAGGCCGACCCGAACGCCATGGACCAGGAAGGCCGCACGCCCCTATACTACGCTGCCGATAAGGGTCATCTCGAGGTCGTTGAGTCATTGCTCAAGAACAAGGCCGACATGAACGTCATGGATAAGTTCGGCTCCACGCCCCTACACTACTCTGCCAGCAACGACGTCGTTGAGTCTTTGGTTAAGAACAAGGCCAACCCGAACGCCATGGACCAGGATGGCCGCACGGCCCTCCACCATGCTGCCAACGAGGGTCATCTCGAGGTCGTTCAGTCTTTGCTCAAGAACAAGGCCGGCCCGAACGCCATGGACCATGAAGGCGTCACGCCCCTAAACTACGCTGCCGCGAAGGGTCGTCTCGAGGTCGCTGAGTCGTTGCTCAAGAACAAGGCCGACCCGAACGCCATGGACCAGGAAGGCCGCACGCCCCTATATGGCGCTGCCAGGAAGGATCATCTCGAGGTCGTTCAGTCATTGCTCAAGAATAAGGCCGACCCGAACGCCAAGATCGAGGAAGGCCGCACGCCCCTATACTACGCTGCCGAGAAGGGTCATCTCAAGGTCGTTGAGGCTTTGCTCAAGAACAAGGCCGACCCGAACGCCATGGACAAGGAAGACCGCACGCCCCTACACTGGGCTGCCGCCGGAGGTCATCTCGAGGTCGTTGAGTATTTGCTCAAGAACAAGGCCAACCCGAACGCCATAGACCAGGAAGCTCAAGACCAAGGCCAAGTCTTGGTTCAAGAACAAGGCCGCCATGCTGCGTCGGGCGATCCGACTGAGAAGGTGGCAGCGCGCCGCCACATGACGCTGCAGTAGACGGTCGAAGAGAGGATGTGGAGTTCTTCGAGGCTGCAGGCCGAGGCAGAAGAACTGGTTCAGGATTATGGTGTGCAGGAGGAAGGTAAGAATCAAAAGGGGACCGTCCGGCTGCACGCAGTAAATCGGACACCGACAACCGCAAAGATCAGACCTAGCACCCTCGAGAATGAACCAGAAGTCTTGCGTCTTCAAGCCAATGCAACATGTACAGTAGTACAGTAGTGCCTGGATTTATCTGTATGTGTTGTTATTGAACGCGGTGTGAACACGTGGTTGCAAGTACCTTAGACTGGCCTAGTCACGGTAGTGACTGTGACCAGGCTATATTTAGTTTACTTGGAGCATTCTCCTACTTGTGCTCAAGGATGCATCTTGCAAGTATTCCTGTACAGTCCCAACAGAAAGCAATGCTGTAGACAACTTGCTACACATGGTTTAAGTGCTACTGTATCTCACAGCGGGTTGGTCGACATGCTTCAGAAGCTGTTCTGGACTTGTAGCTCTAGTTACCCTTCGATAAGCGTTTGCTCGCTAAACATCGAAACTCGAGCATCTTGGGTTGCCAAGGTCGGCAAGTCTGGGCATTGGGCAAACTGGCCTCCCGAACTTAAAGCGCAATGTGCTGTTCGCTCCAGAAAGCTCGAGATTGAATAGAACTTGACTTCTTTTTCCCGAAAGCACCGCAAAGGGTTCAACATCGAAAAACCTACACCGCAAAGCCCTAAACCTAACCCCGACGTAAACCATAAGCCCACCGCGATGTGCTTTCGGCCGGCCCAGGCGAAAACTTCACCCACCCGGGCCGCAGCCGAAAAGAGCGTGGGTTGACGGCTTTCTCTAGGGGTTCAGGGGTTTAGGGGTTTAGGGTTGAAGGGTTTAAGGGTTTAGGGTTTAGGGGTTCAGGGATTTCAGGGTTGAGGGGTTCAGGGGTTAGCGTGTCCATTGCTTTGGGGGTTCGTGGGTTTAGGTTTCGGGTTTAGCGTTGAGAGTTTCCTGAACCACAGGCCCTAAGCAGATTTGAAGCACCCGCGCCAAAATCCCTTCGTCCCCATTTCTCGTTGCGACTTCACACTCGCAAAGCCTAAGCCCTCAACCACCGCGGCAGTTTGCGTTACGGCTTCGGCTGATGGTTTAGGCGTCGAGGTGCCGTTGTTCCCGTCGTCGTCGTCGTTGTCACAGCACTGATATCAGAGCACTACTCAGAAATTACCCTGCCCTGCCTGGTCAACAATCTCCTGAGCTAGGAGGCCTGGAGACCCCAAACCCCCACCGCCGCACCGCAGCTCCTTTCCCGCGCTTTCCAGGTTCGCCTTACATGCATCGGGGCATAGGTGTATGTCCGAAGTATGATGACATGCAGGGTGTGGTTTAAAGATTGTTATGGGCCGAAACCATGGTGCCTTGTTTGAGAAAGTCTAGCGAAGGAGCCCAACACCTCTTAAAAAAAAGGTCTTTGGTTGTCGGGAAGTCAAAAGGGCTGTGGGTTTAGGGTATCAGATAGTTAGAGTCTCAGGGCACCGAGAAAGTTAGGATGGAAGGTTAGTAACGGGGTAAGCTGAATAAGGCCACCTTATAAGCTTCATCATGGCCCCCTTACCAAAGCTGATCCTGCAGAGAGAGAGAGATAGAGTTTTCACGTTTTCAGGGCTAAACCCTCAACCACGAACTCCAAGCCCTAAACCCTAAACCCCCAAACCCCCATAAACCCCAAATCCTAAAGATGTGGCCACTGCGCTCGACGCCCCTTGTCTTCACCTTGGCACAATCGTTCCTGGCTCAGCTGAGGTTGCTTTGTTTCTTTTTTCAGATCTTAAGTTTCGTTCTCCTTCGCACGAAGCCCCTAAACCTTAGCCTACTTGGAGGCCCTGTTGACTTAGTAAGTAGGGTTAGTAAGGTGGGTTATGGGGGATAATAATATGGTTTCTAGGGGATACTAAGTAGACTTAAAAGGGCCTCTAAGTAATCATGAAGATCCACATAAAGCCCCAGGAGAGCCTGATGAAGCCCTAGAAACAGCAAAGGAAAGCCCCTGTACAGTATTTTTGGGCCCTGGGTTTCCTGCTTTGCGATGGTTTCATCTTCTTGGTTAGGGTTTAGTGTTTAGAGGTTTCGGGTTTAGGGGTGTAGGGTTTCGGGTTTAGGGTTTAGGGTTTAGGGGTTTAGGGTTTAGGGTTTAGGTTAGGGTTTAGGGCCTAGGGTGACTTCTAGGGCTTTGTAGGGCTATCCGTAGCATCTCGAACGTTCCGGGACCCGTTCTTTTCTGGTTTCCCCTCGAGCAACACAGGAATTACGAGGTTGCTTCTGGAGCATTGTAGGGCTATCCCTCGTATTTCGAAGGTTTTGGAAGGTTATCTATCCCGATTGGAAGGCTCATGGTCCTCACAGGCTGTGGGTCCTGGGTTCAGGGTTTACAAGGGCTTGGGGTTTAGGCTTGCGGGGTTGAGAGTTGTGGGTTTCCGTTTCCTAGGGTCGGGCATAGATGAAGATCGTTTCGACCCAGATCCTTTGTCTAACCAGACACAGACCCGCAGCCACAGCGGATTTTTCCGTTCGTAGTCTTCGGTTGCCTAACCCCTTGATTACAACTGGCCCGCATGTTCAACCTCGAAGGTTTAGGGTGGAGGGACTGGCCCAAGACCCCTCGCACCCTGAATGGCAACGTAGACCCTGATTGCATCAACCCTCTCCCGCTTCTAAGGATTGTAGTGGGGTTCAGGATCCTCTAAAGAGGGAAAGGACTTTATTAATCAGGCAGGGTTCGACATTAAAGTTTATACCTCGGAATGACCGTGAGCCTTTAACCTAAGCGCAAGAAGGTTCTGCAGTCACTCGTGGCAGCGCTGCTGCGATTCCGAACTCTACGGCCCCGAGGGCAGCGGGCCTAGACGGATGTATGGCCAGTTTTTTCTCTTGGATTTTGTAGGGTCTTGATTGGTTTTGCCATGTGTATTACAGGTTTTTGTGGGATGTGGGCCAATATGTGGGCCAATGCTCGGGGTGAAAAGCCAGGCTGTCAGCCACACACCGTCGGTTGGGATTCAGGGTTCTCGTTTCTGGAACCTCCAGTGCCAGGTCCGAAGACCCCAAAGCCCTCAAACCCTGAAGCCTAAACCCTAGTCTCAACCCAAACTCCTAAACCCCTAAACCTCTAAGCCCCGAACTCTGAAACGCCCGGCTCCGAAGGAACACGCACCCAACAATCCCCGGATCAAAAGATCCTGAGTTTGTTGTAGACCTTAGTCCCAGAATCTCGATAAGTCCGTAAGTTCGGAAGCTTCAGCTCGAATTGATACAGGTTCTTTTGGTGTCTGATAAGGGTTCTACAAGGGTGCTAGAGGTCCTCATCTTAAAAGGGCCTGCGGCTTTATAGAAGTATTTCGAATATACATCATCATACATAACCTGAATAGCCCCAATGCTAACTTCTGCCCGAAATGTCTGCAGGGGATGTGAGCTGCTGGCGCGACGGCCGCACCTTTGAAAGTTGTTGCGGCGGCGGCCGGGTGAAGGCGGCACAGGCACACTTGAACCTAATCCGGAAGCCCAAACCCTAGAACCGTGCAAAAAGTACTAGGTTACGAGGATCCTTATTCGAAGGGGCCTACAAACGTTAAGAGCCTCCCACGTTGTGCGCTTGTCTTGCCAAGGCTTTCAAGCCTTAACTCTCCCAATTGGAAAAAATGAAGTTGAAAACCCAAAGCTCGTATGCCCAAAGCCCAGGAGCTTTCTAAGTCCTAAGCCCAACAGCCCTGTGAACCCGAGTTGAAACCGTACAAAACCCAATGGGGTTTCGTGCTTTGACTCCCCGAGCAGATCGCTCTAGCCTGAAATCCCAGAGAAGCTCTGGCCCTGTAAGGCGTGTTTTGACTTTGGGGGGTTCTGGGTTTTTAGCTGGGTTGGGGGTTTGGGTTTTGGTGAGCTTTCAGCTGGTGGAGGGCTCTGGGACAGGAATCGGGGTGGTCTCCATAACTTCTATCGCATGCTTTTGGGTTTAAAGGGTACATAAGGTTTTACACGGGTTGTGGCAAGGTTGCTTGGGGTTCCATAATAATGAGCTATCCTTCTTTTGCTCGAGCTGTTGTTGCTCGAATGTGAAGAGCACCTGCGCAAGCCTAAACCCTGAATCCTGAACCCTGAACCCTGAACCCGAAGACATCGGTAATGAGGCCAAACTTGACATTCCGACCTGACTTGTGAGATATTTATTCATTGTTACTTCGTCTTGAGTAAGTCGGCTCGTAAATTCGGTGCTTAATTTCGTTGAGGCGTTGTCTCGGACTGATACTGTACAACAGGCGTAGAGGCCCGCATTGCTAGCCTCGTTGCCCGTGGACCCGGACCACACTTGCCACTGAAGCCCTCGGCGTGGCGCGCGGAACACAGGGCGGTCGCGCCCTGAGTTTCCATGAAGAAGTCAGGATCCTTGGTGACTGCACGATGAGCATGCGACCCGNCGCGGAACACAGGGCGGTCGCGCCCTGAGTTTCCATGAAGAAGTCAGGATCCTTGGTGACTGCACGATGAGCATGCGACCCGCGGACAGAGGCACGTCCACACATCTGAAGACAAGTCATGCATGGATGAGAGCAGGAATGAATGATTGAAGGATTGAGGGAAGGAGGGAGGACGGAAGGGCCAGATTCCCAAATCAACCGATACAACTCCACATGCTAAGCACATATTTGGCACATCATGATGACATTTATGCATGCAGTACCATACAGCCTGGACCCTAAACCCGCACTCCTAGTCCCTCAACCCTCAACCCGAAAACCCAAACCCTGAGCCCCAAACCCCAGAACCTGAACCCGAAACAGGCTGATGCTGAGCCTGGGCCTCCCTCTGTGACTCAGGAGTGGCTGGGTGGAGGGGGGGGGGCAGAACGAACTCGGTTGGGCTTGAAGGCTTGAGGGTTTGGAGTTCACAGTTCAGGGTTTGGAGTTTGGAGTCTAAGGTTTGCGGGTTTTGGGCTTGAGTTTTAGGTTGAGGACACCAGAGTGAGCATACTTGTTTAGAGCATCGGTGGTCACAGTTGCGGTATTGATGACTTCTACCATCGCACGATCGTGCTCACACTTACTATTGCTGTTGCCAATCAGCATTGTCACGGTTACGACCATTATCTTATCGTCATCATGGTCATGATCATGATGATGATCATCTTCATCATCACCAGCATCAGCATCAGCATCACAATCAGCGGCGTCATCGAACTAAGTTCGTGGAAAAATACATATGTCAGCAGTAACATTCTTATGAACATGGTCGTTACGACCGTTGACCATCGTCATAAAAACCTTCAGCATTAGCACCATCTACTCAATTAGCATTGCCGCCACTACCGCCACCATCGCGATCAGCATCAGAGTTTGCTTCAGTCATAGTGGACCAGCGGGTGGAGCCTCCTGCATGGTAACTGTTTTAACTAATGCACGCTTCTAGTCCCTATGTGTTTATACTAAATATTTTTGATCATCGCAGCAACTCACCCTAAGCCCTCATAGCCCTAAAGCTTAGGGTGAGGGCCCTAAGCTCCGAAACCCCCAAACCCCTAAGCCCTAACTGCGAAACCCTCCATCCTAAGCCAGCCTCAAGTTTTCCAGGAGACGCCGGCCTTGACTGAGGACTTCACGAGTGCGCGCTGGGCCCAAGACCGGAAAGCACATGGTGGTTTCCCTAAAACTCGGCTGGGGTTCCAGGGTTCAATCGCTTGGGGGTTTTGCCGTTCTACTTGGAGGCTCATGGGACTTAGTAGGTAAGGTTATAAGTACCTCAATTGGAGGTTAAAGGTAATTATAAATATAGCTACCTTATTTATAACCCTAATTACCAAGTCCCATGATCTTCTAAGTAGAGTTAGGGTTTTTCGCTTCAATCGATTGGCGGCTTCAAGGTTCAGGGTTCGTTCGGCTGAGGTCAGGGCTTGGGGCTCAGGGTAGTTACAACCCACCACCTTTTGCCATGGCTGTGATCTTTGTCATCATGTTTATGGATACTTAAAGCCAATAAGGAATAAAAGTTTAGATTTTTAATCCCATCCCAACCATGAACTAGTGATGGTGCCGGCAGTTCGTGCAAAGGTCGGTGTCGTGCTGGCGGTCAGGCTACAGCTTCAAGTTCTGCTGTGCAAGGCACAAGCCCCGAGGCACGCACCTGTTGGGGGAACATGCGGACGTGTTTCAGGGTTTTACATGGGCAGGCCTCATGGGCTTAAATGGGTTCTATAAGCGGGTAGAGTTTATAAGGCTTCTAAACGGTTCAGGGTTTGGGGTGCCGGGTATGGGGTTAGTGAAAATATGGTTTAGGGTTTAGCGTACTGCTCTCGAAGCTTTTGCTGTTGCAACACAGACTCTTGTTGTTTCTCCTCAAACCCCTAAACCCTAAACCCTAAACTCTAAACCCTGAAGCCCTAAAACCCTAAAGCCCCAAAATCTAAGCCCAGAGTCTTCAGCTTAAGAGCTCATAGGGTTGAGGATTCATAGTTTAGAGGTTAGGGTTTAGGGTTAAGGGTTTGGGTCGAGGGTTTAGGGTCAGGGTTCAGGGTTTAGGGTGTGGTAGCGGATGTAGGGCCTAACAGTCTCCGTCAACCCGATCCAATTGGGGGGTTAGTCTCAGAACCCTAATCTTTTATCCCCAAACCCTAGATCCCGGACGTTTGGGGCTTTTGGGTGTTGCAGGTGTCGGGTGCAGGGTTTAGGGTCTAAGGTTTAGGGTTTATCCTGACGAATCACCGTTTTTTGAGGGTTGCGAAGTTAGATGGGTTCTTGCCGACCTGGGTTTATGGCACCGTCCACCTGCCCTAGAATATGCAGCAACCCCAACACCGCACACCGAAGGTACCTTCAGACAGACTCGATCCTAGGAAGAGTTCTCAACCCCAACCCCAGTCCCACCACCCAGTGCTAAAACCCGAAAGCTTTAACATTTAACTACACCCCGAGACCCTGATCCCTATGCTCGAAACCCACGAGCCCCTAAGCCCTACATCTTGTAGCATATTGTAGTATAGTATACATCTATATATATATATACAGAGATCTTATTATGGTATATTAAAGTACAGAGCATAGTATACTATTAAACAACATTCCACTACAGCCCAACTCCGCTTCGTACGAAGGGGACGCCAGCTGCTGGGCTGCTGGGCGGCCCCAAACCCGTACCTTTTTTTTTTTTGAGGGAGGCGGGGGGTAGGGCTTAAGTTTTAGGGCTGAGGGTTTGTTTACAGGATCTCTACATGGGAGTTTCAGACAGTAAGGAAGCTTAGTGTAGAACCCAAGTGCTGCTCAGCCCGGGCGTGCCAGAAGCTGTGTGTGTCTGTGTGCGTGTGCTAAAGACCCCTAAACACTACTGTGCTGTAGGATCCTTATTCAAGCATGGTACTTCAGCTTTTTGGAACTCACATCTGAGGGTCTGTTTCATTGCCTTTCGGAGATCCGAGGCGGGACCGGGACCCTTCTCGTAGAGCTAGCCATATGCCGGCATGAAAGCGGTATCCATGCAGTGTAAGATTGTGTGAAGGGTGAAGGAGAGTTTTCGGGTATTTGGGCGTCTGGGGTCTGATTTACTGCTGCCACTGATGCTATTGCTACCACTGTTGCTGCTGGTGCTACTAGCTACTACCTCTAAAGGAATGGCGACGACCGCTAGGACTTGTAGTGCTAGAGCTTGCTGCCACTTGTATTCACCATTCTTTTCATCATCATCATCATCCTTCTCATCATAATCATACCACAAGAACACTAGTTCGGAATGGCATTAACGCGAATGTTTGCGTGTGTATCCGTGCCAGTACAACTGCTGGAAGACGGCAAAGATTACGGCGACGACGACTACTACTGCTGCCACTGCACCTGATGCCCCAACTCTTGCTTCTCCTGCGACTACGGCTGCGACTGTGGCTGCACTGCTATTGCTCTTGCACCGTCAATCTCAATCTCACGCATTCTATGCTAGTAGTTTCGATGTGCGAGGTTGTAGTGATTCGTTCCCTGCTTGTTGTAGACTATTCCCCATGGTCTTCCGCAGTTGTTAGCGGCCCAATTTATTCAGTAGTTGTTCACCTACCACAGGAGCTTACACAGCCGTTCTCGTTCTCAGTCTTGTCTGTGGTACTGTCATGAAGATGATTGTCCGGGTGGCATTTTCCTGTTATTTACCTGTTGCTATGTAGCTTGACTTACTGGTTGTGATGTGACGTCTTTTCCTTTTCGGCTGGTTAGCACTGTGTAGCTGCTTCCTTTTCTGTTCTCTTTCTTGCAGTGCTCTGTTGCCGGCACCATTGCTTAGATAACCACCCTTTCAAGCATTCCTTAGGGTTCCCCTATATTTATACTAAAGGAGCCCAGTACCCTACTCGAATCATTAAGACCCCTACGTTACAGCTCTCTGCTGTTGGTCTTCTGACTTTCAGTCGCTGGGTTCAACCCGAAGCTCTGCCAAACGCCACAAAGCCGATGCTGCCAAAGCTAATTAGAACCTGGGTAGAGCCCTTAAGGGTTCCTTTCAGGGTTCCTTTAAGGGTTCCTTTAAGGAGGGGTCCAGTAAGGGTGCCTTTATGGGCTCACTTTTTCAGCCCCTTACAACAAGTTTGTCAACTCAGGACGAAACCTTCACCTACGAGCGTTGCTGCCAGCCGCCCGTGTTCCTTGGACTTCAAGCCGGGATGCGGAGATTCCGGGCTTTGGGGAGTGGGGTGAACATCGAAGGTCAAACGGTTTGCTGTTATTCTTCTGTAGTGGTTATCAACCTCATGGAGTTCAGGGTCATAGAGAGTTCATTGTCATAGGGACATCGACAAGACGGATTGATACAGTTGTGCTCGTACTTGCGATGTTCGTAGCCAGCCTAGAGTCCATGAGTGCCTCCCTCACCATCATCGCTGTCGCCGCCCCCGTCAGCGTCATGATACAGCTTCAGCCCTTAATAAACAAGTCCCTATAAAGCCTAGCTTCTTGGGAGCCCCAAATCCTGCGCCCGTTTGGAGGCCGAGAGCAGAAGGCACGCTTCTGGAGGACCTCGGAGGGGCGCCTAGGCCATAGGATGGGGGTCGGAGATGTTAGGCATAGTGTTCTCTTTTTGCCCCATGAATATATTCAGCACTTCACTAGATAGGATTGTCAAGCCGCGGACAGCCAGCAGGCTTTTTCAGCTACAGGGGCTTCACGAGTACCGGTTTCGGCATCAAGCCTTGTTCAACCCTCCCCTGGTGGCCAAATGNTTCAGCTACAGGGGCTTCACGAGTACCGGTTTCGGCATCAAGCCTTGTTCAACCCTCCCCTGGTGGCCAAATGCCTGCATAGCAAAGGCGATGTTGGCTGCTTGTGAATTGTTTTTATATTTGTGAATTGTTTTTATAAAACACTGACCCTCCCACCACCCTTTCAGTGTAGAGGTGCTACCTCCAACTGTAAAGGCACCAGAACCTTCTCGTGATGATCACGGCCTTATGAAGGCCGTAGTACTCAGTTGGAATGAACACCAGGATGAGGATTGTAGATCCTCTCATCGCCAAGAGGGCTAGGATTTATATATATATATATATATATATATTTTTTTTTTTTTTTGGGGGGGGGGGTTGGGTATCGGGTTTAGGGTTTCAGCTTAAGGGTTGCGGCTTTAGGATTGAGGGTTAGGGTTTGGCATGTAAGGCAGTTTGGGGTGCATGGTTTGCGATTTTCTGGGCTACGAAATCGCGCGGGTGAGCAGAAACACCTCACACACGCAAAGAACCCCATAACGTTGAGAATATGTACAGTTTGCCATCTTACTAACCAAGTATGTCGCGAGATGTAAGACCTTCGACTCAAGCCCTAAGCAAGGAAACGTTATCCCTAAACCCTAAACCCTAAACCATTAACCCTAAACCCCTAAACCATTAACCCTAAACCCCTAAACCCTAAACCCCTACACCCTAAACCCCTAAACCCTAAACCCATAAACCCCTTAGCCCCTTTAAACCCAACACGGCAGATTTGGGGTCGTACTTTCAGTTGGAGAAAGGAGCTCTAAAAGACATCCCACATCCTGAAGCTCTAGCAGAAAACTCTAAACCCCGAACCCCGAAATCCCAAACCCTAAACTCTTCGCAGAGACTCCATGATTTCGCGTCTCAGTGCACAGGACTTCGATGGTTTCAGCCCCGGCGGGCTGCAGGGTTAGTGCTTAAGATGTTGGGTTTGGGGTTTGGGTTTGGGGTGGCTTAGGGTTTAGGGTGGCTTAGGGTTAGGGTTCAGGGTTTTGGCTTTAGGGTTTGGGTTTAGGGTGGCTGAGGGTTTAGGGCTCAGGGTTTAGGGTTTGGGTTGAGGACGGTTTAGGGTTTACTTAGGGTTCAGGGTCTCATCCAAAAAACAAGGACATGGAGCCGAGGTTCCGGTTTGTAAGGCGAGGGCGGCAGAAGGATTTCAGGGTGTAAACTGTGTTGGCTACAAGGGATAATCGTTCGACAATGTTCGAGGTGCACGGGTTGTGACTTCAGGCATTCAGAATTTAGCCTTTTTTGTTTCTTCTGATGCATGTCTTCTTGCACAGAAGCTTGCAGCAGTCGAGAACTAGTCGTTTCTGCTTTGACAATGGGTATTTTAAGACATGCACTCAGCTGAGCACAATCTTGTCAGAGCTGGATTACAGGAGCACCAACATCCGGAAATAATATCCTAAACCCCAACTCCATTGCCCGCAAACCCTGGTTCCTAAACCCACATGGAAAGCTAATTTGGTGCAGTTCAAGACTAATGGGTGTAAGGTTTAGGTTTGGCTTTAAGGCTTCGTGGTGGGGTTTGCTGTCTCGGGTCCAGCTAGCGGGCTTGCAGAAGTACTTGGGAGCCGAAATTGCAAGCGGATCGTACCGGTCCGGTATTGCAGTGCTTGGGTTGCAAGCAATGGGTGTTACTTTAATTTAGGGTTGCTGAGTCTTGTAAAACATGACTACCCTGATACTCTGAACCGCAACCCTTTTGCCTTTCAACCTTGCTTCCAACTAGTCCATGCTCCTTTTCCCAAGCGTTGAACCCAAAGCCCAGAGCCCTCCCCCTTGAATGGAAAGACGCCAGTGCACGCCTTCCGTCGGAAAGATTTGCCAAGGCCTGCGTGATGCCCCAGTCTCACTTCAGATCCTCCTGACGGATCTGAAGACGCGACTCGGATGCAGAAAGTGTAAGCGTATAGAAAGCACAAAGCCGCCCCGATAAAAAGGACAGAGGTAATCTGGCGACCTGATTTGAGTAGTATGGCGCAAGCCGCCGGGGAATGCAGAACTCATTGTACGCTCCAATATGTAAGTCGCCAAAGTTATACCGTAAACCCTAAACCCCAAACCCTAAACCATTGATGTTTCTAAGCGGAATCCCGTCTTAAATCTTCAACCCTTAACCGTGGGTCGTGCTTGTTTTGGGGCCCGATTTCAGCCCAACCACTACCAGTGAACCTTCACAACCTCAGGGTGCTACATAAAACCATGCAAGACCATATTCAAAGAGCTTGAGAGGCCCATGCAAAAGCCCGATCAGCTCCTGCGAAGCCTTGCAGCAGCCCTCAGGGCCCTGTACCATCCTACAACGGCACAAGCCCTACAACAGAGGCCTGGCAAGACCTGGCAAAGGCAATAGAAAACCCCAAACCCAACTGAAGCGGACACCTTACAGTATATTATAGTATATTATAGCAAATTGTAATATATTATGGTATATTATAGTATATGGTCGCATCTTATATTGAAGTATATCATGTTACTTGTCAAGGCTTGTTGTCATCCTTGGCCGGAACGAGTTTCGGCAGCGAGTCCAGGAGATCTCCTGCCGGGGTGGAAGGGTTTGCGATTTTGGGTCGATTTTCTGGTGATTTTGTTTAGTTTGGGCGGGCAGGGGGTTGGGTTTAGGATTTTCGGTTTTGGGGTTTGTTTTTGTTTTTCTTTTCTTGGGAGGGGTGAGGGGGCATTAGGGCTCTTAGGGTTGAGGGGTCTTTCCCACGTGCACTCCTTGCCACGCCCCAGAAGCGATTCACAAAAAGCAAAGTGATAGGACACCATTTTAAGGCATCTATTTAGATCCCTTAAGGGCTCCTGTGAGGGGTTCCTTTCTTTAAGGGCTCCTCTGCAGGCTTTCAAGGGGTCTGGGAATTTGGGGCCGCACGGGTCGAATGGGGTGCCCTGTATAAAGCCCTTCCAGGCCCCACAAAGAAGTCCCAAGCTCCTTTTTCTCCGCAAGCCTGTCGGCTCCCTTCGTCCTCTCTGCTTCCCTCTGTCGCTGCCGCTGTCATGACGCTCCGGGCCGCCGTGCTCGCTGTGGCCGCCTTCTGTGTGGTGGCGGCCTCAAGGGGGTCATATCAACGATGTACAGTAGCCAGTCGGTTATTACGTACGAGAACAAGATCTGTTCTGCTCTCTACCGCCACATATTTGCACCCATGCTCTAAATCATTCTTCTAGTGTACGGCAATCCGTTGTCAAGTGCCGTGATCCATCACAACATAGTACGTCAGGTTTCGGGTCCACAGCCCGTTGGGTTTTGGGTTTAGGGTTAGGCAGTTCGGCGTCACAGTACGTCGGTGACCGGCAGCAGCAAAGACGAATGACAGCAGCAGTAATCCTAAGCTCCACGCCCACGAAGAACCAGACCCGACGACTATCACTTCCTGTATCATTGGCCCAGCTTCAGGGTCTGTGTCTTCCCAGTCTTCTCGTCCTCAACACTGCTAGCTGCTCTTCCTGCCTCAGATGTTCGCGACGATGGCGATGACTATGACGACGACCATGATGCTGATAACCACGGGCATGACATTGCTGAAACTGGCGAACACGGTTACTACATGATTGTGGACGAAAGACACTTGAATCTTCGCTTGTTTACTCCTACTTTAGTGAGGGCGTCGACGCTGACTCGGCCACGATTGTTGTATTGCTACTACTGCACAGCTGCTACTGCCGTTGCTTGCTGCTCCTCCTCCTGCCCCTGCTAGTTCTACTCCTACCACTCCTGCTGGTGATACTACTAATTTCCACTATCTCGACCACTACCAATTCCGCTACCACCACGCCCACGACCGCTTCCGCTTCCACTTGCATTTCCACTTCCGCTTCCACCGCTAGCCCAACGCCGCCGCCGCCACCGCCACCNCGCCCCTGCCGCCACCACCACCACCACCGCCACCACCACCACCACCGCCACCACCCCTGCTGCTGCTGCTGCCGCTGGTGCTACTGCGACGACGACTGCCACGACTACGACGACGACTACTACTACTGCTGCTACTACCACTGCTGCTGCTACTACTACTACTACTACTACTATCTACCTACCTACCTATCTATCTATCTATCTATCTACCTACTATTACGACGACGACTACTACTACATACTACGACTACGACGACGACTACGACTACTACTACTATTATTTCTACTACTACTATTTTTACTTTTACTTTTACTTTTTCTACTACTACTACTACTACTGCTGCTACTACTACTACTGCTACTACTACTACTACTAATACTACTAATACTACTAATGCTACAACTGAATACTACTACTAATGCTACTACTGAATACTACTACTATTTCTACGGCTATTTCTACGGTTATTGCTGCTGCTATTTCTACTATTACTACTACTCCTACTACCCCTACTACTACTACTACTGCTACTACTACTACAAAGGGTCTCGGCTGGAGCTTGAGGCGCAGGGTAGGCAGGCCCACCTTTCGGCATGGTTCTCTCCTTTGCTTTGGTGCTTGGGGCTCTGACTTCTTTTGGCCTTCTGACAACTTCTCGATCACCGTGCCAGTCGAGCGGGTCCCAATTCCCGCTACTTCCGAATTATTCGCAGCTTATCGCTCGCATCATGATGGAGGTTGACCCGAGGGTAGAGCAGCTTCCCACCAACTGCTCGGGAGCTTCGAATGAAGCGAAGCCTGCTGGAGACTATACAACTACTCCAGTGACCTCTTTTTCCAGAATCAGAAAGCGTGCGTTCAGGCGCGCGCGGAGACGCGCAGAACTTCTCGGCTACACGATGTACAGGGGACGCACAATGTCGGCGCGGGATCTGAATGTGCGGACTATGAATCCTGCCACTGTCTCGATGCCCTCACCTCCGGCTCCTCGCTTGCAATTAGAAGGCACCGGACAGAGTCCTTCTCGGTTGGAGGTGATGACTTATAATTGCAGCAGTATGACAGCCGAACTCTACGACGTCCTTTGTGATTGGTTGCAGCATCGGTGTTCCTCCGATATCATCGTCTTACAAGAGACGCATTGGGGCCTGGGTAAATGTGACGCTACGTGGCAGATTCCTGGATGGTCATTCATTAACACTGCAGATCCTGGTAATCGCTATTCAGGGGTAGCCATCTTGGTCTCGCATAGGGTTGCTCCTGCTGCCAGTATTACCTTTTGCTCCTGGCTACCTGGACGCATTCTTCATGTCAAGTGTGAGTCGCCTCATGCCACTTTGGATCTGGTAGGAGTCTATCAGCATGCATGGCAAGAGGTTAATCGCTCGCACCTTGAGAGTAAGCGAGAGGCCGTATGGGTAGCACTGGGTCGCTTACTGGGCGGCATCCCGCAAAGAAGTCTCCTGATATTGGCTGGGGATTTCAATGGGCCATTGGAGCATCTGTCTGGCCACGTTGGCCGTGGAGTGCTGCCTAGCAGGCGTGAACCGGATGCCGAGCTGCTTCAACTGTTGCAAACATATAGGCTTGTTGTGCTGAACACGTGGAGCCGGGTGTCTGCTGAGCGTACTGCTACCTTCCTTAATGACCCCACCCGAACACAAATCGACTTTGTGGCTGTGCGGAAGGAGGCTGCAGATGTCCGGGCGCGCACCGCGCACCCCGTTGCGCTCAACTTGGCTCCCTGGAGGCATGGACCCAGACATCGGCCAGTAGTGGCTTCGGTACCCTGGGTTGCAGGGTGCCGGTTGCAGCAACTTCGTAGATCCCGTCGACCGATACAGCATGAGCATGGCTACTCCAAGCAGTGTCTTCAGGAGTGCATCCGCCCACAAGGGCCGGCGCTTCCTGAGTTACAGCGTAGAGTTTTGGCCGTAGTCCAAACCACCACAGCTGCAGAGGGCTTCGGGGTTCTCAATAAGCGCATTGTCGGTGTTTGCAAACAACTCTTCCCTCCTGTTCGACGCGTGCATGCTAGACCGGGGCAGCAGAGTACTGTGATTAGCGACATTAGGGCTATGTGGAGGGCGTATCGGCACATGAAATCCCGACCTCGGGGTGCTGGGTTTGGTTCGGTTTTTCGTGCGTGGAGGGCCTATGCGGCATTTGCCAAAACTAGTCAGCAGCTGCGGAAGCAGAGTCGCGCTGCACGTAGGGCGTGGCTGACGCAACAGATCCAGGCTGCCTCAGAAGCTGCTAGTCGTAATGACCTAGGTACGGTTTACCGCATTATCCGGACTATTGCCCCTAAGTCCCGCCGTGACCCGGTTCGCAAATTAGGACCCCAGAAGGCCACCTCCTCAGCCCGCATCAACAGTTCGAGGCCATACACCAGTATTTCTCGGAAGCCTTCCAGAGGCAGCGGGATTATGTACCTCCTGCGTGTGATGAGATACTTGATCTGCACCGTGCGGAAATTGTGGATGCCATACAAGCCCTTAAACCTAGGAAAGCTGTTCCTACTGGTAGTCCTGTTGCTGAAATATGGCAGCTGCACCCCACGGAATTTGCGCAGTTTTTCCTTGATGTCTATGCGCAGACCAGACGGGATGGACAGCCTCTGCCGAGTAACCTGACTCATTGTGCCCTATCGCTCCTCCCTAAACCCCATAAGGTTTCTAGGCTCCCCTCTGATTTGCGTCCGCTTGGTTTGCAAGACCCGGCCAGTAAGGTTCTCGCCCACTCCCTTAAAGTTAGGATTCTCGAGATAGTCCAACCCTGGCTGGAGCTGCATCCCCAATATGCTTATTGTCCGCGACGTTCCCTGGATGAGGCCATAGCCAGAGCAGTGCGACACTGCACTGACATACGAGTGCTCCTGCAGCAGTCGCTGGTTACGGTTCACAGTAAGCGTGCGGGTGCTAGGGTAGAGCGCTGTCTTGGTGGGGTTATGCCTAGTATTGACCTTAGTCGTGCATTCGACCAGATTCCGAGGTGGTCGTTGGAGACTGCGCTTCGTCACTCGGGCGTAGGGGAGTCGCTAATAGCGCTTATCCTTGAAGTTCATGAACGGTGTGTGTATAGTGTTCGGCATGGGTCTTACACGGGCACCTTTCCGCTTCTGACTGGTGTGCGTCAAGGATGCGCCCTATCACCGCTCTTGTTCAGTATTTATACACTTGCTGGCTAAGTGACTTGATTGATCAACGCATCCATGAGGGCTGGTGTCAAGCACACCAATCGGCCTTTGCTGATGATAATTTCTTTGGATGGACCATCCGGAAGGAGTCTGACTTGGCCAGCATGTGTTCGCACATTCGTGTGATTTTTCAGGTGTTGTCCGAGAATGGAATGCAGGTCAATCAGCAGAAATCTGGCATCATTACTAGGCTGCAGGGTTCGGTTGCAAAGAGATGGTTGCGGCAACACCTGGCGCGTGTCAAGGATGTCACTGTTCCGCGCGTTGGCACGCCTGGCCTCCCTATTGCCATTCCTAGGGCTGACTCTTTCGTTTACCTTGGGGTCAAGATTTCGTACCAACGATTTGAACTGCAAACCTGCTATCATCGCCTGAAAGCTGCAAGGGCGGTGCGCCAACGCCTCATTCGCGTTTTGCACTCGGCTGGCCTTCCGATGCGTACTCGTTTGCGCCTTCATTTGGCGTGCACTCGCAGCTCGCTGCTGTTTGGCCAGCATGCTGTAGGGTTTCCAACTGAAGTGATGCGTTTACTTGAATCCTCGGATGCCCGGTTTGTCAGAGCTATTGCGAGTAGTCCTGTACACCCGACCAAAGAAAAGAACACTGACTTGTATGCCCGATTGCATGTCACCACCATAGCTGTTGCGGCCAAACGCATCCTGCAAGGGCGTATCAAACGCTGCACAGACGACACTGCTCGTCAGCTTTTCTGTGACATCCTTCGGGGCCTGCTTGTGTGGGACCAAGACCGTCGTGGTGAGCAACTGCATGGTCTAGTGAGAGTCAAGAAGTGTGATGAAGTTGCGTGTTCTATCTGTGGACAATACTTCACTGAGATGCGACACTTACACAATCATATGAAGCGGTCTCATCCTGAAGCTGCTACCACTAGGACTGACAGACCCACGGCAGCTGTGTATGTTCAGCATGCGGTGGATGGCATGCCTGAGTGTCGCTATTGCAGGCGTGTCTTCACGCGTGTTGAGGCACTTAAGAAGCACTTGCAGGGTTCGTGTCCTGTCTTGCATAGTTCAAACAATGCTGTTGCTGGTGCGCCTGCACATGTCGACCGTGTACCTGCTGAGCCTGCCTCGCTTTCG
This sequence comes from Symbiodinium sp. clade A Y106, assembly GCA_003297005.1. Lineage (NCBI taxonomy): Eukaryota > Dinophyceae > Suessiales > Symbiodiniaceae > Symbiodinium > Symbiodinium sp. clade A. Next base: position 26,130 of record BGNK01003284.1, on the reverse strand, counting down.
GCTGGGCTGCTTGGGCACTCGTGCCGAGCCTTGCCGTTGGTGGAGGCAGCTGCATTGTCCGCGGCCCCACTGTACTCTCGGGACGACTTCAGAGCTATCTTATGCGCGGGCTGGAAACAGGTTCTAAGAAATGCAGAGTTTTGTGCCTCTTTGCGTACATACTGTGCGCTGTGCGGTCAATGGGCCTCTGTTAGTGGAATAAAGCAACATATCAGGCTCATGCACCCGGATGCTTGGGCGTCTAAGGCTGAGGCTGTTGATCGTTGTACGAGTTTAGGCCTCCGGGTAGAAACTCCGTGTGCTTACTGCCACCTGGTCGTCAAGGACCCTCGCACGCACATTCGTCGTTGCTCTGTGCTGTTCCAGGCGTCGTTGTGTGCACTATTGTGTGTGCAGGATCATGACAGCGGCTCCCGCAAATCTGGCTGCCACCACGGCGCAGCAGGAGATGAACGACGTCATGGGATTTGCCAAGAGCGGCCTGGCCGAGCGCGAGCTGCTGGAAGAAGCGATGGAAGCGGAGGGGCTGGGGCGACGCGCCCGCACGGAAGCCGGCGATGGTCGCTGGAGCAAGTGGCAGAAGCCCCAGGGCAAAGGAGGCTGGAGCTGGGGTTCCAACAAGAAAACGGAGTGGAACGGGGAGGACGAGCAAGCTCAGGAGTCGACTGTCGACCTTCAGACTCAACGTTTGATCACGGAACGGGTCAAACTGGCTGTTCGACACGAGGAGGAATTGTCGAAGATTCGCATCGACACCACCTTCTTCGTCTACCTCGACACCGGCAGTGGGAGCATTCTCCCCCTTGTTCGCCAGTCGGCCGAGGTTTGGAACCAACAATGCGAGGAGGGGAAAGTCACCACGCCCCTTCGGATTGTTCTCTTCATGCTGATTTTCAAAGAGCTTTCAGAACGCCTCCAGAAGCTCCTGACCGACGAGCAGCGACGGGCACAGGCCGTGCAACATGGGTGGCTGGTGGGGGATGCTCAGGATGCGGACCCCCGATGGAACTTCTTCGTGTGGAACCCCGCCGAGCAGTGCCAGGAGAAGAGTGCGCAGCCGCCACTCCAGCACAGCGAGGTGAAGCAGCACTTGGACATCCTGATGGCCAATCTGGCTGTGGACGGGGCTCTCACCAAGTTCAAATCCATGCGGCCCATGTCCCGAACGGATCGCTACGCCAGCGCAGTATTGCCTTTTATGGTAAATCTGAGTCTTCGGAGCGAGGCTGCAACCCTGTGCTATCGGGCTCTCATGATGCTAGTGGGCAACTCGGCACTCAAGGCGATCGGTATGCGCCACCGCCCGGAGCGCGGACATCGCCAACCCCAGGCGCAGGTGGTGGAGAAGGCCTATCTGGCCGTGCCCTACACGGAGTGGCAGGAGCGAGCGCCGATCGCTCGCCGTCGCGGCGGCACGGATCCTGCCCAGGAGGACACACAGAAGAAGCCGCGCCCTTGTCTGTGGTCTTGCAGTTGAGTGCTAGTCTGCCTTTGCCACCCATCCTGCTTCAGAACCCACATCAAATCTGCTACATCAACGCCTGTGCCCAGGCCTTGAACTGGGTTTGTCTGATGACAGGGGTCCCCCGCCACTGTGGCGGGAAGGCCTGCTTTGCACTTCAACTGCTGAACAAAACTGGTAAACTATGTGTCCTACACAGTCTTGCTTGGAGAGCTCTCCTAACTGATTGGTGTGAAATCACTAGACAGCATGATGTGTGTATGTTTGTTATGCATCTTCTTGAGTATGCCAAGCCTGCTGCCTATCTGGGCCAATGGCAAGCACGGTTGGAGAACCCTGATTTGGTGGTTGATGAAGGCCTGCTGCGAGCGCCGATCTTGCTCGACATGCAAGGTGCCACTCTCCAGGGACTCCTCAACAAGTGGTGTAGACAGCATACCATTCATGGGCTTTGGAATCCTAGGGGGGTTGTGCTGCTTCAGCTCAAGCGCTATGTGCATCGTGACTCGAGGCCTGTCAAACTGCAAACACTCCTGCCTGTTGAGCCAGGCATGCTGGTTGAGCTGCCGATCTTTAGTGACGCGCGGGGTCTCCAGCTGGTTTGGCGAAAGTTCCGGTTGATTTTCGCTGTCTATCACATAGGCGCTTGGGTTGACAGTGGGCACTACCAAACTGCTCTGAGCAGACCTGTGGAGCCTGACCGGCTGGACTTGGGGTTTGATAGCCTCTGGGAGTACTACATCTGCAATGACGGATGCAAGCCTAGGAAAGCCCGCCCCCGTGATCATCAGCTAATAAACGCTAATGCTTACTTAGTGGGGTTGGTGCTCTGCCCGGGCGAGTAGTGTCTGCATCAGCACTCTGGTGGACCGTCTGGAGTGCTGCGAAATTCTGTGTGCCACGGTCGTTATGCGCGTGAATTTGGTTTGCATGCTTGTGTGCCAGTGTCATGAATCTTGTGACTCATTGCCTGGTAGACTTCTGGCTCTCTTTCTGTGAAATCCAACGGCCTAGCCTGGCGCTGCTTGCGCGCTGCCCTCACTGCAGTGCCTGTCATGATATGCTTATGCACATGTGTGCTTGAGCCGCATGCCTGTCTGTGTAGACCCTGTGGCTCATGGCGGCTGATATTCCCCTGCCGGGGTCTGTCTACCAGGATGTGCTAGAGGAAAAATTTCTGCTCAGGGCTTATGCTGAGAGATGGCATGCTCAAACAGCCGGCACTATTGCTCCGGCGCTTTCTATGGCTTCGCGTAATGACCTTGTCGCTGAAGCGATGCAGCAGTTGAAACCACCCCATCGCCAAATGTTCCTGGACTACTTGGAATCTCTGGAGGCGGCGCTCCCGCCGGGTACTGATCAGGCCTTTCCTGCTTTTGTGGTCCACCGGCCGCCTGCTACCACTGCTGAGCTGCTGGCTACTGAACTGCTGAAGGCCGAGCATGGATCTCTGTGGGTCGCAGCTCGGCAGGTCATCTCTGAGCTTCAGTTCAGGCCTGTGCCAGGAGCTTTTGATGCCGCGCAGTTGTGTTTCAAGCTGGGTGCCTACGGGCATCGATCATTTGTAGGTTTGCGTCAGGAAACCAAGGTGCACGAGGCTACATGTGTACTGCTGAATGCTTTCGTGAAGCTTGTGCGCCCGTCTCACTGCTGGAGCACTCTGAGTATCAACGTTGATTCCAGAGCGTTGCCGCACCGCGATCCTCAAAACTCGGGTCTTAGCCTTGTTATGGGGGTCTCTCATTTCAATGGTGGCTCTCTTTGGATTGAACAGGCCGGAGGTGACTGCTTTGAGGATATAGCGGGTGAACTTGTGCCGGGTGTATGTATGCCTGTTAGTGGTCAAGCTGTCCTTTTTGATGCTCGTGCGTGCCTGCATTCGGTGCGCGAGTGGTCTGGGGGCAATCGTCTGACTTTAATTGCTTATTGCATTGGTCAGTACAACAGCCTGTGCTGTGAGCATCGTGAGCAGCTACTTGCGCTCGGCTTCCAGCTTCCAGAAGGGCAGTCGCACACTGGTTGCACATGCCACATTTTGCCTAGCCTTGTGCCGGGCGCATGATGTGACATCATGCGGGGGCAACGCATGCTGTCTGTTCCCACTGTGCGCTAGCGGCGTAAAACGACCTGCACTCCGCCTGTGCAATGCCATGCAATGCAATGCCGTCGGTTGTGACATGTTCATTGTAATGCACTTTGGGGGATACTTGCGTCGTTCTAGACAGTGCCTGAGGTTGCGCCATACGCGGTGTGGAGCACGGTCTGTGCGCTGTACTGCACTGCACTGCTCGGGCTATTGTTGGACACTTGGATCCAGCGGAGACCGCTATGTCAAATTCGTGTTGCCATAGTGCCTGTGCAGTTGTACCTGTCACTCAGTTGGGCTTGCTCATTGGCTGCTTGGGCACGCGTGCCGGGCCATTGAGTCTCTCCCTTCCTGTGTGCCCTGCTGCACTTCGATATCTATGCCTGACGTGTTATTACGCTGGCTGCTGCAGGTACTAAATCCGGCTTTCCCATACGCAAGCTTCGTGCTCTGTGTGGCTTTTGGTTATGCCGGGACGCCGTGCTTCTCAACGTGATCGGCATGAACACATGCTGCTGGTGGAATGCGAGACGCCTGACTGTCATAGAATGTTTTGTTCCTCTAAACATACGCGTTGCTGTAGTAACTGAGGGGCACTCGCTCTCAATGGTGAATGGTCGCACACTGGTCGCTGTCAGAAACAGCAGCGGCACTTGGGGCGTCGTGGCCTAGCCTTTGTCAGCGGAGCTATGACGAGCTGCTCAACGGATGGATGTGGGCGCCTTCACACCCCTGGCTATCGCGCCTGCTGCTCGCGTTGTGCGAACTTTAGGGGTACGAGACACAGTCGACGGTGCGATGATATGCATCGCCGCTCTGGCGGTGCCTTAGTTGCCACGCCTGCTGCCCCAGAGTCCAACACTGTGGTGCCCAACCGGGGCACCGATAGCTGGCCTGGTGCTTCTATGGCTTCTATGGCTGCCTTGGCTCCCGCCAGCTCTTCCTCTTCAGCGACGGCTTCAGCATCAGCATTAGCGTCGGCTTCATTGGCTTCTGCTGGTGTTCCGCATGGAGGTATGTCTTTCTACCCAGAGATGGGGGCTGCAGCCTTGCAGACTCGCGATACAGTGCAGCATGAGGAGATGCGGCTGGCTGAAGGATTGGAGGGGGACCGAAAGCCTTCACCTTCTGCCAAACAGGTGCACGGTTTGGAGTCAGAACTTTTGGTGCCTAGAGTGGCCAAACGCGCTACTCATAGTGCTGCTTGTAGTGTTGATCTTTTAGCCCTGGACTAACCGGCATTTGTGCCATTGCTCCACCTCGCCGCATGTCTTCTATGACGTTGGCGATTTTTGGGAGCGCTCGAGGTCCACTTATAGTTGTTGTGTAAAGGTGAAGTGCAAATGCACTGCGACCTCCGAGTCGCCGGGACATTGTCCTGTCACGTCGCAAGGCTTCGACATTGGAGCAGCGTGTGCAATGCAATACTACTACTACAACAACAACTACTACTGCTACTACTACCACGACTACTCCTGCTGATGCTGCTGCTGCTGCTGCTACTACTACTACTACTGCCATCACCACCACCACCACGACGACTACTACTACTACTACTGCTACTACTGCTACCACCACCACCACCGCTACTGCTGCTACTAGTGCTGACTAGTGCTAGTAGTTCTACTCGTGCTACTGCTGCTGCTACTGCCGACTTCTACGATTGTAACGGCTGTTACGACAACCACTTCTCCTTCTCCTTCTCCTTCTCCTTCTCCTTCTCCTCCTCCTCCCCATGCTGCTGCTGCTGCTACGGGTACTGCTCCCACCACGACGACTCTTGCATGTCACTAAAGAGCCGAAGCTCTGCAGTTCGTCGCAGTTAAGTATACTAAGGTCATGCGAGGTTCAACTTGATGACGTGTCAACTGCGCCACCACTTCAACGGCTAGGCTCAACCCGAACCCTGCCTTCGCACGGCTAAACTCGAACTTCTAACCCCTGCGCCTAACGGTCATACACCCTCTAATCCCAAGCCCTGGCAACGAGCAAGGTGGGCGTGGCCTACGATGCCTTCGTCGCGCCTGCAGCACGTCCGGCGCCCGTGGCCATGCCCAAGACCGCCGGTGCAGCGCCCAGCGGAGCCACTGAAGGCAGCCTGGTATTGCAGTGGCTTGAATTCTTTCAACTAAGGTCTTCTTGTAGTTCCTGTATAGTTACAAGCTCTCTGTGTCGCGGGTGTTTACAACTCCATCTTCAAGCCCTAATGCAGAGGTCGGAAAATTTACTAGCAGTGTCCCCTTACTGTCCCTGTATAACTATACTAAAACATGACCGACAACGCTATTCTGGTCAGAACGGACATAAGCAAGACTGCAAGTGTAGGGTTCAGGTGTCGGATATGTCGTTATTTCTATCCGCTTTGTGTGCATGCCCGACGTGTGTGTGTGTACCTATATACATGCATATGTATATATATATATATATATTTATGAACAATGAACACATTGACAGATTGACAGAAACCTGCTTCGAAGCTTCTTGCGCTTCGTGCCAGGCGTAGGATTGCCAGGATATATCTTTGGGTTCAAATTTCGAGGGCAAAGGTCCCGGGATGCGTTCAGAGTTGGGGCATGCTGCAGCTGTTGCCCCTGCCGCCGGATAGTGATGGCGATGCCGAAGCTGATGACGATGCCTACGATGGTGATGACGGGGAAGATGCTGATGTTGTTGAGGCGCTCCTGCTGCTGCCGCCACTGCTACTCCATGCTACTCCTTCCTGACTCAGAAACCCTGAACCCTAAGCCCAAGCCCAAACCCCTGAGTCCTAATCAGTGAGTCCATGAGACAGGGTGGGGCTTGGCTATGGCCGGCCTGGCCGCCGGTGCCCACGCCGGCCTGGCCGTCGCCTGGCGCTGCCGCTCGCAGCGGCAGGCAGCGGCCAAGGAGTCCACACCGACGAGTTCTGGCATGAATAAATACATACAAATACACAAATACATTGACTATCTAATTATCTATCTATCTGGCCGAATCTAGCCATCTATCTATCTACATGTGTATATATATATATGTTAGTATAGGGTCATGGGGTTGTATCATGCTACAGCTATTGTGGGAACCATAAAGGGAACAGTAGTACTAACCCGAAGCTTCGTCTAAATGCTAAACCTCAAAACCCTAAACCCTAACTCCTATGACACCAAATCCTCAACCCTACATTATACCGAAACTCTTGTTCTTAAGTAAGCCGTAAAAGCCGTAAACCCGAAAACTCGAAGCCTTTAAGGAAGTACACGGAGACGGTTGCAGACGAGCGCCTTTTTGAGCAGGCCTTGGGGCACAAGAATGCCAGGTTTAGGTGCGGGGGGTGTAGGGTCTGGAGTTCCGGGTCTTGTTGGGGATTAGGAGTTCTACAGGGGCGCTTGAGGGTTTAGGGTTTAGGATTTGAAGATTTCGGGTTTAGGGCTTTGCCGTTCAGGGTTAGGCCTCAGACAGCCCAACTCTCTTTGTGGGCAGACAGGCTTGGTGCTGTAGCTTGAGTGTCTTTACGCTTCGATGGTCTGTTGGGAGGCCTTTGGGTTTGTCCTTGAGCTTCTGGAGGGCCTCCCTGCACCATTGACGGTAACATACAGGCTAAATTCGAAGATCGAGGCCTGAAGACGATAAGACCCCCCTGTAGTCCATATATCAGGATACTATAGAGTGCAGCCAAACTCTGTTTTCTGATTGTGGACGCGGCGCAGTTAGATCACCGAGATATTGCAGTACGAAACCATCGAAATTTAAAAGGCCTTGCCTGAAACAGATACTGAAGCGCTGGAGTGCCTTTGCACGTCCTGGTCTGCTGATGCAGGTTCTTACGTCAAGCCGTGAAAGCCCTGCATCCAAAGATCCGGATCCCACCCCAGACCCTAAACCCCAAACCCTAAACCCAAAACCCTAAACCCTCAACCCTAAACCGAGAAAAAATACCAAGAGGCACCGCAGTGCAAGAGCGCCCAAGCCCGTGACGTAATCCCAGAGGCCCCAGGATCCTAAACCTCCAAACCCAAAGCCCCAAAGAACCCTGAGCCCTAAACCCTAAACCCCTAAGCCCTAAATCCTAGAAGCCCTACAGCCCAATACATGTGAGGTCTACCTCCAGTACACTTCGGAGTACCTGAAGGGCCCTCTCTACTGGCACCCGGACAAGCTCCAGGTGCCTTAGAAAACCCTAAACCCTAAACCTTTCGAGGAGGAGGGTTGAGCTTTTCGGTTTCTATCCGGGGTCTGGGGGTTTGGTGCTTTGGGGGTAGGGTTCAGGGTTTAGGGTTTAGGGTTTCGGGTTTAGGGGTTTGGGGTTTAGGGTTTAGGGTTTAGGGTTTGGGCTTTCGGGCTTACTATTTCGGGGCTGTTGGATTACGGAACTTTCGGGCTTCGAGGTTTGGGGCGCGGGGCTTGAAAAGGGCCTTTCAGTTCTGGGCTTTCGTGCCGAAACCCTAAACCCTAGGCCCTAAACCCTAAACCCTAAACTGGAAAAGATGCGTTAAAAAATAGCCCTCAACTGTCAGAGTTCTAGGATTCGGAGATCCAGCGTTCAGGAAGCGCAAGTTGGAGGCTTCAGGCTCGAAAGCTTCAGGGATTCGAGGCTTCAGGACTTTCGGGTCCCCAGAGCTTAAACCCTTAAACAACCCTAGACCCTAAACCCTAAACCCTAAACCCTTAAACCATGAATCTAGGGTTGTTTAAAGGGTTTAGGGCTTAGGGTACGAATCCCAGAGTTCATGGTGCCGGGTTCGGGCCGATAGAACTCTCGCCTCAGCACCCTGAAGCCTAAACCCTAAACCGTAACCCGTACCTGTAGCCGAAAAGACCTACCTTTTTTGGGGTTCCTTATTGTGGCTTCTTTATATACGTCTTTTTTTCAGTAGGTCTTTCCGGCTACAGGTAAGTCCTAAACCCTAAACCCTGAACCTTCAACGCTAGACCCCTAAAGCTTTTCGCCTGCATAAACTGTTGTGTTAAAGTATCTGTATAGTGTGAAAGCTCCCGAAGCCCCAATCTAACTATCCAGGCCAGAAGCTAGCCAGTGTTCGGAATTGCAGGCGCTCGCCAAGGTCGCCTATCTGCCTATCCACCTATAGTTCGGGCTGAGCCGTCCGCAGAGTTGATACCAGAAACGACAATTTTGTCCATGTCTGCTTATGTTGAGACAATAAGAGGCCCCAGTATACAGGTTTTGGTGAGATCCTTACCAAGGATCATAGAAGTTTACGCTTGTAGTGAAGCTCCTGTTATGAGTTCTTCTCCAACGCCCAATCTCTAGACTCTAGGGTCTCTAGGCCCGGCTACAGTGTGGCACCTGCCACCCTCGACGTTCGACCTAGAATCCAAAGCCCTAGGCTCTGAACCTGAATCCCAAATCCGAAGCAAACATGCCAAAAAACCCCTAAACCCTAAACCATATAAACCCTAAACCCTAAACCGTGGCTGCATGCCCGTTCAGAGCTGCCCTGCTGCAGGGCTGGCTGCCGGACTATCCTGGCACTCCCATGATCAAGGACGTGATAGCCAGATGGGTGGTTGTCAAAATTCTGGCCCTTTTTTGGGTACCCTAAATAGTAGGTGCCGCATTATAATAAGGACCCAAAAAGGGACCATAATTTTGACAACCAGCCAGATGATGATGTTGAATTTGATGTTGACGACTGTGATGATGGTGATGCGGCTGCTACTGCTGCCGCTGATGGTGACGAGTATGGTGATGATGTTGTTGATGATGGTGGTGATGGTGTGCTGGGTGATGGCAGCGTTTGGAATTTGCTGTTCCTGAGGCTGAGTTGAGGGTTTGAGGTTGAGGGCTTGCAGTTTGATTGCAGTGGGATGATGATGATGATTGCGATATTCGTGATGGTGGTCATTGTTGTTGTGGTTGCTGATGTCGTTGATGATGGATGATTTATGGATGATGGTTCATGGTTGAGGATTGAAGTTTTTTTGATGAACGCTGATGGATGATAACGAGGGTGCTAGTTGCTCGCCTTCACATAGTGCTGGTATAGTCTTCTATCACCTTGCTGGCTCAAATACAGGCGGTGGAGAGGTTCAGGGATCCTAATCCACAGACTCCCATCTCAGTAAGGGTTATCCGCTATGCGAGGGCCTGTAGTCGTTGAGGGCGTGTTGGCTTTCTAAGGGATCGAAAGGGTTTGTAGTGAACATCCCGCAGGTAAAGCTTGTGGTTTAAGGCCTAGTGGTTTGGGGATATATATCTCTCACTACACAAGTTACACATTCAAGGGACGGTTCCTTAAATGAGGGATTGGTGTTCTGGTGTCGGGAGCCAGGAAGGCAAGTACACCTCCCACGTCATCGGCAACCTCAAGGTGCTCCGACCCCTATGTTACGGATGCAGGGGCTGAAGGCATTGCATTTAGGGCAGGGCTCGCAGGCCTTACGGAATGGAGGTCTGAAGAATCAATAAGGATATCACCCTGTCGTCCCTTGTCGTGGCTTATAAAGGCCTCGGAATTACACCTTATGAACTCCCTATAAGCGCTTATTGGACCTGAAGAAGGCCAGGTTTGAAAGAGGCCCATTCCAATCATGAAGGCCCGTATGATAGGCACCACCGAGCCGTGATTCCACAAAACCGGCAAGCCCGGGCTTTTCATGTCGAGTCTGCAGCCAGGCTTTCAGCTCGAACGAGCTGGCCTTCCTTTCCATGCTCTTCTTCGGCGTGGGTCTCTACGGCCACCCGCCTTTTTCAGGGTGAGGGCTTTTTCGGTGTTTCGAGGGTAGAGGGGTTCAGGGTCGTTACGGCCACTAGGTTTGGGGGCTTAGGGTTTGGCCTGGCGCGTAGTCGTTTGGGGGTGCAAAAATCGGAGGTGCTGCGCGAAAATAAGGAGGAGACCCTTCAGGAAGAAGCTCAGCCCATCTAATGTAATTAGGGGCCTTAATAATTAGAAGAGGGTTTTGGGGCTTTCTTACTAGTATAAGTATAGTATAATACACCCGCCAACCCTATTCTAATTATTAAGGCTCCTACGCTAATCGATTCCTTCGCATGCCTGCGGCCAAGAGTGTCGGTGCTTGATGTTCAAGGAGATTGAGTTTCCACGGACACCCGGAATCGCTAGAGAGCGACGGGCTCTTTTCGGCTCGGGGCTTCACCGGTTCTTAAGCTAGGGTTTTGGGAGTCTCGATACTCAAGTTCAAATACGGAGCCCTTAGAAACAGCTACTTTTATTAAACCCCAAACCCTAAACCCTAGACCTTAAATCCCAATCCCAGGTAGCCAGGTTCCTCACGCTTCAAAAATAATCGAAAGCCTACTCCGAACCCCCACATCTCAAAGGCCAAGTGACCAAGGGACTCGGAGAATTCGCGTTGATCTCCTCCTACGGGGTTTAAGGGTTCAAGGGTTTAGGGTTCAGGGTTGATCTCCTGCAGTCCCTAGAGAAGTCTACACAGAAAGAGCCCACAAGACCCTTGTTCTGATTTTTCAGGCCATTCGATTTGACAGGAGCTTGTTAAACCCCTACCAAACCCTTAAAAGATCCGTGCAAAAAAACCAGAAACCCCTTAAACCCTACTCCAAGCGTTCAGGCCCCTGGGCTACACCCGGAAATCCTACACCAGATCTCCCCTAAACCCTAAACCCTAAGCCCTAAACCGAAAACCCTAAACCCGCGAGGCAATCTCCAGTTCAACTTCTACGACCCGCAGTGGGCGAAGGTTGATGCGGGTGGCTTCTTCAACGTGTTTCTCGGCTTTAAAGTGAGGAGTGATAGAGGGTTTCATGCTTAAGTTTTATAGGGTTTAGGAGTCAAGGTTCAGGGTCTGGGGCCCAGGGTTTAGTGTTAATGGTTTACGGTTTAGGGTTCATCTAGGGTGGCTGCTGGGATCCTGGCTGAGAGGTTGCCAGAAATCGGTGGTATTCGGGGTGGGTGGGGGGGGGGAGAGAACTTTGTCATAGACCCGGCTGACAGCCAAGCTAGGATTAGGATTTAGGATGCGCACAGAAACAGACTTTTACATACAGGTCCTTGCCACGAGTGCTGGGGATGCTGCTGTCGCTCCTGCTCCTGCTTTCACGACGATTACGACGCCTCCGACGAGGTTCATGACGAGCTGTGCTAGTAGTTGCGACACTTCTTATAATGTTGCAGAAGGTGGTGGGAATGTGGTACCGCCTACCAAGCACTTGCCAATCAAGGAACATGCTGCAATCATTCCCAGCCTTTACGATACATAAGCTGCTTCAAGCCCTATACAAATCAAAGCCTGTCTCCCGAGCCGAGGTCCTACATCGTTGAGTCCTTCCTGTTACTCGGTGTTGCGGTCCCGAGGGTTCTTCTGGTTTAGGGTTACAAGGATGTTGGGGTTGATAGGGTTTTGGGGGCCTTTCGGCTTTAATAGGTTTTAGGTAAAACCCAAATCCTGAAGCCCTGAAGCCCCAAGCCGCAAAGCCTCAAAAGCGCAATGCTCCAATGCAGGGGGTATCACAAACTAGAGCAGGGTTTCGAGGGGGTACATAATAGTGTGGAGCTTTGAGGCGTCTATACCTTTCCAAAGAGCCCTACAGAACCCGTGCAGGAGACAATAAAATAAAGGGATGTTATTGCTAGCTTTTCCGCCTGTAAGGGGGTTCAGGCCCGGGACGCCCGGGAGTGTGCCTTTTTCAACATGGGTTTTCGTGGGTTCAAGGTCTAGGGTTTCGGGTGTTGGGTTTAAAGCTAATTCCTAGGGTTTGTGTATTGTTTTGATTCGGTTTTGTGCTTTGTAGTATTTTGTTTTATTTAGTCTTTAGGTTTGGCCTTTCAGATTTGCTTAGGGGCGCAGAGTGTAGGGTGAAGTGCTTCAGGGTGTGGCGCGCAAGAATCCACTTGAGGCCCTGGCACTGTAAATTACCCCAAACCCTGGCCTACTACTACTACTACTACTACTACTACTACTACTATTATTATTATCATTATTATTCAATTACTATTGTTATTATTATTGTTATCATTAAATTACTATTGTTATTATTATTGCTGCTACTACTACTACTACTACTGCTACTTATTGAGGCCCCGAGATTCCCTGCCTGGTAGGCGCCTAGCTGATGTGTGTCGTATCTGGCTTTGAAATGAATGCCTGTCGCTCCCCTGATGTCCGTTTCGAAAGCACTTTTCTGAAGAAAGGGACACTCGACCCAAAATCCTGAAGCCACATACATTCCCTTTTGAAACTTCAGAAAGGCTGCCCATCTCCTTCTTCATGCACATCGCCTGCTACATCCAGCGACAGAACGGCAAGTGAGAGAAGACGAGGGGGGCCAAGGGCCCCGCCTTTTTGACAGCACCTGCTGCCAGCAGGAGCCTGATTGTACTACTCCGAAACCCTAAGCCTTAAATCCTTAAACCCGGAAGCCCAAAACCCTACCTGAACTACTAAAGCCCGAAAAGCCTGAACCTAGACCTACCCTCTAGCCAGAACCCTAAACCCTAAACCCTAAACCGTAAACCCGGAGCAAGCTACCGAGTTGGTAGTGCCAAGCTCCCGGCACGGCAACAGAGCTCGAGCCGGACAAAGTCGAGCTACCGGGCTTCCTGATGCCTCTAAGCGGGTCAAGGCTTGTGGGCTTTAAGAGGGTTTAGGGTTTTTGCCTTGGTTTAGGGTTTAGGGTTTAGGATGTAGGAGTTTAGGGTTTTTGGCTTAGTTTAGGGTTTAGGGTCTGGGGTCTGGGCTTCAGAGTTGATGTCGTTTTGTTGGTTTCATGGTGTGGCTTCGATGTCCGGCCTTGATGCCTTTGTCTGGTATATAGATATTGCGGAGCATTATATTTTTTTTTTTTTTTTTTTTGGGTTCAGGGTTTGTTAGGGTTTAAGGTTTGTTAGAGTTTAGGGTTTGTTAGGGTTTAGGGTTTGTTAGGGTTTAAGGTTTGTTTTTAGNGGGGGGGGGGGGCAGGGGGAAGAGGGTTCATGGCTTCAGGTTTAGGGGTTTAGGGGTTCAGGGCTATCGGGTTGCTGGTTGTTCTGTAGGGCCTAGGAACTCTACGGGCCTTTGTGAGACTTTCTAGGGGCTTAAGGTGCAGGGCTGTAGGGCTTTAGGGTATAGGGTTTAGGGGTTTAGGGGTTTAGGGCTTTAGGGGTTTAGGGTTTAGGGTTTGGGGTTTAGGGGTTTAGAGGGTTTAGGGTTTAGGGTTTAGGGTTTTCGAGGAGGGACGGGTTTTCGCGGGTTGACGCTGCAAGGCTTTAGATGCTAGAACCCCTAGACCGTAAGACCCTCTGGATTCCTTGCAGATATCTTGGAGAGCCCTTGTACTACCCTGTCCATGCGATACAGAACCCGTAGAACCCTGTGCAACTCTTAGAACCTTTTGGCTGAACCGGAGCCTCTTTATCTAAATTAGTCATAGAGGTCTGAAGCAGGCCAAATAACCCTTATAGAACCCAGTCAAACCCTGTAGAAAAGCTTCATCGAACCCTACCAATCTACAAAACCTTTGGGAGGACACTGTGCCCTGTGAGCCCTAAGCCCTATTACCTAACGCTCTCTTAGAAGGACGCTGGCGCCACATTGCGTTCCCGCCTCCGCCGTGCCTTCGTCCGCTACGCCGGCGCGCCGCGGCTGGCGTCCGCAGTGGCTGGGAGAGAATGGAGCTATGGTTACTTTAAGGGTTATTTTAAGGCTATGATAGGGTTCCCTTGAAGGATTCTGGTCTGGCATCTGGCGGTTTTCGGTGGCTAGGGCTTTGTAATTGAGGTGCACGTATTTGGTCGCTTTTTTGATAAGGGGCTTTAGAAGGGATCCACACCAAGAGTTTTGTCGGGGATCTGTCATCAAGGTTCTTTCATACGGTTCTGCCAGGGTTCCAGAAAGGCTTTGGGGCATAGGGTGTGCGGATGTCACGCTTTAGGGGGGATTTCGGGCGTTTTAGCCTGAAGAGGCCTAAACCCTAAACCCTAAACCCTATTCCCACTGTTCAGGTGCCTCTGTTAGGTCTCTTTTGAGGAGGACTTGGGGACTCCTCTTGAGGTTTGAGGATCTCTGGTGTCCGACGTGTTTCGGGCTCGGGTTGGGGAGGTGTTCTTCAGGGTTAGGGGTTTGGGGGTTTAGGGTTTGCAGGGTTTAGGGGTTTAGGGTTTAGGGTTTAGGGGTTTAGGGGTTTAGGGTTTAGGGTTTAGGGGTTTAGGGTTGGGGAGGAGTTCCGATGAGGGGTAGGGCTGACTTCATTGTGCGCACCACACGTCTGCAGTTGTCTCGCGAACTCGCAGGCCTAGACAGCACACGGCAAGCTACACCGATTCGACCAGAGGTGGTTTACCGAGGCTATCGTTACCTTGAGGCGTCTTTTCAGAAGTTTTCGGGGAGGTCCTGCCAGTGCCATGCTGCCCAGAAGCCTGGAGACAGACTGCGGCAATTCCCGGTGTCCTCCTGCGGTTGTTCTCGGTGTTGAGGACCCGGTGCCGACTGAGTACCCGAAAATTTCAGAGGAAGATGCAGATGAAAAGGAGCTTGCCAATCTTTACGTTATGTTCACGAGCAACATGCGGGCGACGCGGCCGGAAATATTGCGTGGCGTGCGAGCCTCCCAAGTGTCGCGTCACCTACCGTGGGTTTGGCTACGACGTGATCTGAATTCTTTGTATCCTCTCAGCCAAGAGAGCCAAGTTCGACCAGTTTTGGTCCCACAGCTGGAAGGGGGCACTGTGGGCGATTTATGTTAACATCTTGTACCTTCAGACGTGTCTTCCTGCAAACATTGTGGGAATAATAGCTGCAAGTGTAGCTTGCGTCCTTGTCTCAGAAGGTCTGCTGGAAGCAAGAAAGGGCTGGTGCCTACTGCTCGGATTTGTAGGCTTTTGCTTCACCCCACTCCTTTGGCGATCGGGGGAGGTGGTTTTTCTTGACATGGCATGCATCAACCAGAGGGACCAAGTTCTGAAAGGAGAAGCCATCATTTCTATGGGTGCCTTCCTGAAGCAGTCCGATTCCATGCTAGTCTTGTGGGATCCCACATGGGTAACAAGACTGTGACATGGCGGCACAGTAGGGATTGGGGTTTGTGTCGGTTTAGACAGGTCATGTTAAGAACGGCATATTTCTTTGCTGGACTGCAAGAGATGTAAGGTGGTGCGTTTTCGAAATAGCTGCCTTTCTACACAGCCGCAATTCCGGTGACAAGGCGGTTCTGCAAATTATTCCCCCTTTACTAGGTCCAGCACTCCTGGGTGGTGAGATATTATTCGGCCTGGCATGCGTTGCATATGCGTACATGGAAACCTCTCTGGCATCGTCGGATGATTTGAGGTTTTCAGCAGCCTTCCATGTCGTGTACCATTTGGGTCTTGGCATTCTATGTTTCAGCTTTGTTGCGCATGCCCTTCGAGGATATGCCCGCAGCGTGGAGACGCTGAATGAACAACTCTGCGAGTTCAAAGCTGCAGGCACAAGCAGCTCTTGCTGCGATCAAGGCCATGGTGCTGAATCTGACACCACCGTGTGCGACCGTGCGATTCTTTTCCAGTGCATCGCGCACTGGTATGGCTCTCTTGACAAGTTCGAGTCGCAGGTGCAATCAAAAGTGCGGGCGGCCCTCATCGACCAGCTTGCGAACAAAGCTATATCTTATCAACGCTTGTTATTACTTTTTACACCATATGTCTGGATCCGCTTTGAGTACACAGCAAGCTATGGAGGCAATCACCTCCGGCAGATAGCGGATCTCGCTCAGACGTTCACATACTGGATGGCAGTGTATCCCTTCATGAACAAGCTTCTCTTCCGCTTGTGCTACCGCTTCCGGGCCCGATGTTGCAGACTGCACTTGGACATTCTTCTCTCGGCGGCCGTCGTGATCACAGCTTTCTTGTATTACATTACCTGCTACATCATCCAACTCAATGTCTTCCAACAAAACAGGCATGACCTTCTGCTGAGCATGATCTCACTGGTTTCATGGCTGGCTGTCACAGCCATCCTGTGGCGAATCACATGGCTAGTATGACTTAGGGTTTAGGGTAACCCTAAACCCTAGTATGACTGTTAAGTCCATAATCCTAGAGCTTGGGCTCTAACTCTCCAGGCAAAGGTAGATAACATAGGGGCCGTAACAATTAGAATAGGGTTAGGCCTAGATTAGATGATAGAGGCGGTAGCAGGAAGTGACGCCAGCAGCAACTGGACTGTGTGTACGAATGTCGACCACAATGAAAGTAATGAGTACGACTGGACATCTCTACAGCACTACGCATGGGACACCGTATACCCAGGCTTTAAAACGAGTAAGACTGACATGCTTAGCAAGTTCACGGATACGTGAGCAAACGGCAGCCATGCAGAGGCCTTACTAATCGGAAAAAGCTTAAGGGTTGTTCATGGTACAATGATACGGGGAAACAAGGGGCTACTACCATCAACTACTACTCATCACGAGACCTCTGTATTCAATGCCACTCACACACACACACACACTGGAGAATGACAGTGTCGGTGCGAATCGCCATCACCGTCAGCATCAGTTTCGTCAACAGCACTATCCTAATCAGCATCATCAGTTTCATCACTTTCACTGCCACCACGGTATCATCACCATCATCGCCATCTTATTCACCATAGCCGTCAACATCAACATCATAATCGTCATCATCACCGTCATCGTGATGATGATGATGGTGATCACCATCATCATCACCGCCATCATCATCATCACCACCATCATCATCATCATCGCCATCATCGGTATTGTCGCCGTCATCGTCATCATCATCAGCAGCATCATCATCACCATCGTCATCAGCATCATCTTCATCAGCATGATCAGCCTAGTACCTTAAATCTTAAGCCTTAGATTCCAGACGCCACACCCTACATCCTGCACCTTCAGCCTTAACCCCCAAGCCCTAAACCCTAGATCTTAAACCCTGAACCCATGCCCTGAATCCTGACATGTCGGATCATTGCCATACCCTCGCGACTGAATTTCACAGAAACCGCGGAGCCCTACGTTTAGGTATTTATTGGATTCAGGGATTTCGGAGTTTTGAACTTCTAGTTTCAAGCGCAAGTCCGCGAAGTGCTTCGGCCCTGAAGGGGCCAGCTTTCAAGTGGGTGGTTGTCAAAATTAGGGTCCCTTTTTTGGGTCCCTATTATAGTACGGCACCTATTATTTAGGGTACCCAAAAAGGGCCATAATTTTGACAACCACCCAAGTGGCTTTCGGCGGAGGAGAGCGTGAAAAGCAAGAGGGGAGGCTGCAGGAGCTTTCGGCTTCAGCGTGGAAGGCTTGTCTGGGGCTGTAAGGTCTATGGCTCCAGGACTTCAAGATGGGTGTGGGGTAGAGGATTTTGAAGTTGAGGGCTGTATTTCTTCACTTGTGAAGACCTTTTATTACATACACAACGCGTTTAAGGAACTCGGGTGCAGCGGTGTGAAGCTGTAAAGTAAAGCACTGCATGAAGCCCGACATTCTTGGCTCCCAAGCGTCCGACCTTTTTCAGACTTTGAGAGTAAAGAACGTCTGAAACTGTTATCTGGAAGCACACCTTCATAACTCAAACGCAATAAACAACAAGAAGAGGAACGCCAAAAGGGCTGCGCACGACCCCTGTCTATCCTGAAGGTTTCAGTTCCGAGTATACATGGGTAGTTGTCAAATCTAGGGTCTGTGTTTGGGTACCCTAAATAGTAGGTGCCGTAGTATATTAGGGACCCAAAAAGGGACCATAATTTTTGACAACCACCCACATGATCTTGTTTGAGACCCCGCCGGGCTGCATCATGATCATGATTGTCGGCTGCAAGACCCTTGAACCCTAAACCTGTAAGCCTGTAAGCCTGGAACCCTGCACCCCAAACCCCAAAGCCGAAACCCGAACCCTAAACCCTACAGCCCAAACCCTAAAGCCTAAGACCTAAAGCCCAAGCCCCAAAACCTAAGGTGGCAGAGCTGCTGCTGTGCCTCCTGGCTAGCAGTCACTGCGACCCGAGCTGGCGCCGGCTGCTGAAGGCCTGGAAGCCCTGAACCCAAATGATCGTAATTATTTGGGGGTTCAGGTTTAGGGTTTGGGGGTTCAGGGGTTTAGGGTTTGGGGTTTCAGGGGTTTAGGGTTTGGGGTTTAGGTGATATACCACTACAGTTAAATTAGGGACTGTGAGGGAATACTATTAGCAATTATTCCGACCTCTACAGTACCCTGGACCTTAAAGGTTCAGGGTTTCGGGTTTAAGTAACCCCTGTGCCCTGAGCCCTAGAACAGGGTTTAGGGTTTGGGCTTAGGGCTTAAAGAAACAGACCCCCAAAATCTTTAAACCCTAAACCCTAAATTCTGAAAGCCTTAAACCCTAAACCCTAAACTCTTAACCCTAAACCCTAAGTTCCGAAGCCCTAAGCCCTAAACTCCAAGCCCCAGGCTCTCCGCGACGATGACCTGGACCTGATTCGCTGGACCGGGCTTTCCTGGCCCATCCCGGTCTCTTGGTCTTTGAAGTTTGTAGGTTTTGTGAAAACCATAGGTTTTAGGGTGTTTTAACACCTATGGTTTTCAAAAAATCCCGGTCTCTTGGTCTTTGAAGCTTGTGTCTTAGGGTTGGCTACTCGGAGCTGTGGGGTTTAGAAGGTTCTTTTTTCTCAGAACTTGTATAAGGGTCTTTGTCTTAATGGTGGTTTAAGGTTTTGCATGAGACTTATGAAGTTTGGCTCTGTCAGCTCAGGTTTTTTGAGGGTGTAGGTCTTTGGGCTTGTTGCGGGCTTCAGGACTTTACGGTTTGGCTTGCGGTTTCGCTCTTGGACCTTGGGAGGTGTGTGCATGTGTTTGCGTGTTCAGGGTCTGGGTTAAGGGGTTCAGGGTTGTGGGTAGGATCTGGGTTTGAGTGGAAGCTGTATGAACTATCAGAACATTGTTCCCATGAGCACAGGGACGGCGCTGTGCATTCCGCACGGCATGTCATTTTGTTTTCGCAACGGAGCTTTTTTTTGTACTGTAGTACCGGGGAATTTCCTTGGCTGATCCCGAGTACATGCTCAGTGCTGGCTGTTGGTGCTCGAATCCTTTAAAAAGGCCCCGAATACAAGTCCTTCACACGCGAATTTAGTTGCCTTCGCAATTAGCAACATTCTTCCCTAGGGCTGCTGATGCTATTATTATGATTATGATTATTATTTTTTTGTGATAATATACCCCGAAATTCTATTTAATAAGGTCCCTCGATTAGGCCCAGCACCAAACAGTAACTTAGAAACCGAAACCTCAACATGCGAAGCTTACGGGTTTCTTGTAGTACCAAGTTATATACATCCGAAACCGATCAGCAAACGATGAGCCCAGCCGCCGCCCTTGAGGAGCTTTTTCGACACCTGGTGAGGCCTGGGGTTGAGGTTTGGGAAAGATGAGAGCTAGGATGCTTTAAGCCCGAGATTCGCTACCCTAAACCCAAAACCCTAAACCCGAAGCCCGAAACCCCAAACCCGAAACCCCAAACCCCAAGCTCTAAACCCGAAACCCTAAACCCCAAACCCAAAACCTTAAACCCGAAACCCTGCACTGTTTAGGGCTAGGGGTCAGGGATAGCGGTTTCGACGGCAAAGGTGAAGGTGGGGTTCAGGGTTTTGGGTTTAGGGTTTGAATTTAGTGCTCAGGGTTTGGGATAAAATGATATAATACAGGGAATGAATAGGGCTATTCGTTAGGTGTCCTTTTCGTACTTGTACTACAACATCCGCCAAGCACCCTGCTGTTGTAACTACTAAGGCACCTAATTCTTGGCAATGAAGGCTTGATGGCTGTCAGGCAATGGGCGAGCAGAGTGTGCAGGGGTGTTGTGGGTTCTAAGAGGGTGGGAAGTCGCTGGATAGGAAGTGTCGATGTGCAGGGCAGCCAGTCGTTACTTTCGACTGCTTCGAAGTATAAGACCTCTGTCAAGGGGTCCTTTATGTATCGAGCTCTTGTGATTGTCGGCTTGTCGTGCATCAAACAAGACCCCAAGCCGTGCAGGAAATCGAGAACTCAGCAACCCTCGCGCTTTTGGAATTTTAGTCAGCCCTTTTCCGAAACTGAAGTCTCATAAGCTGTTAAACAACAACCCTTGCCAAGTCCCTAAAATATAGGGTTCGGGGTTGAACTTCTCGAGGCTGGTGGGGCCTCCCGTACACGTACAGCGGCCGGCATGCAGAGAGGCTGGCAGGGATGACCTCCTAAAACCCCCCAAAACACCCCGTCGGGATGGGTTTAGGGCCCCGGAGTCCTACGGACTCCTTAGACCCCTGAGTCCCGGTCCCAAGACTGGGATGCTGCAACGCCAAGGGCAAAGAGAAGCAACGGCAAACTCCCAAATCCAGAAAGCCAGGCTTGATTTCTTCTATGTTAGAATATTTCTATTTGTGTTAAGACTTCTAATTATATCTCTGGCGGTGGCAGTTGAAGTCGACGCAGCAGCAGCAGCCGTAGCTCGTAGCAGTCGTCGTCAGCCCAAAATTCAGTTCCAACATCCAGAGCACCGAAGTGCGAAACTCAAAACCCGAAACCTCGGCTCCGGTCATAAGCATCCAGTTTCAATGTGGGAGTTTCCGAATAGGGGACCCTAATATAGTACCCTTAATAGTAGGATCCTTATTATAAGGACCCCATGATAAGGTACCCCTAATTTTCGGAAACTCACGTGTAGACCACCTCCAAGTCCAAGTGGGGAATCTTCGGTCAGACTCTAGTACTCTTGGATTGGTTCACAAGGGGTCCGAGTACAAGGGGTCTGAATACATAACTCAGCACTTATCACTGCAACTCACTGCCATGCAGTGCAAAGCAGTGACCTTGTCCCGCCCTTGCGAACTATCCGAAACCCTCAGCCCTAAACCCTAAACCCTAAACCCTTGCCACTATCCGACTCTTTTTGCGTGCTCTCAATAGTAAACTTTATGGTTTCAGAGTCTCCGGATTTGGCGTCCGGATTGGAGCGAAATCGAAGCCCGAAGACCGAATCCTACCTCCCTCAGGCACTGAAGGAGCGACCCAAAAGCTTTTAACAAAGACAGATAGCGGCCCTTGCTCCCGAAGCCCCAAACTCTGAAACCCAACCCCCAAATTCCCAAAAAACCCTGGGCCCGAAAGCACAGGTGAGCCACTTGGATTGGTCCGCAGCTAAGAGGGCTCCTCTAACTTCCGGCTTTCGGCTTCTTCCAAAAAATTTGGTTGAGGGCTTTGGGTTTTAGGGTTTAGGCTTTGGTTTAGGGCTTAGTGTGCTTTGGGTTTAGGGTCTTGGGAGGCTTTTCATAGGTTCTCAAAGAGGAGTTGTTGTAGGGCTGGCAGGCCTTCCATGCGGGTTTTGTTGGGCTTTGAAGGCTGCTCTAAGGTTAGTTTTGTGGGTTTCGGGCTTAGGAGTCGGGTTCAGGGCTTCCGAGGTTTAGGTTTCCGAAAATTCGGGGGTTACCTAAGGGTTCCTTGAAAGGGTTACTATAAGGGTACTATAAGGGTTTCTTAAAAGGGTATGCATCTAGGGCTTTGGTTCGCAGGGTGTCAAGTTTTGATACAGGGGTGTTGAGGGCTTAATCGGCGAAGCTTCGAATTCGCTGTGTACTTTGGCTTGTTTGGGGGCGGGGCGGGCGGGTCAACCGCTTTTCTGCCCACCCTGGCCGCCTTTTGTCACGAGCCATGGTTTAAGACACTTTAAAGACCAATCCTATACCCGAGGTTGTCATCCGTGACTCATCACAACTGTAGAAACCTGATTCAGAACCGTCCTTGTTGGGTCTGAAGGGGATTCTGAGAAAGGGTGTTGCTACATCAAATCGGGGTTCTACATGCTCCTGCCTGTGGATTGTTCGCTGGAAGGCTGAGGAAACGCCAGACGTGCTCAAGCAGACACACTGTGAACCCAGAGTATCAGGGCAACTACACCCCAATGCCGAAGTTCTCCAAACAATGCGAGACGGAATAGACACCTATCGTAGGCCATTGTTTCTTTGAGAAACAAAATGCACTCCTAAACCAGCCCTGAGACAAAAACGCACACTTTCCAAAAAATCCTTGCAGTCAAGGCAGGACAGCTTCACATGCCACAAGAAGTTATCCACACGTCACCCTACATTCTCGGCTCTGCAGCAGCAGCAGCATCAGCAGGGGCAGGAGGAGTAGTAGGAGCAGGAGCAGGAGCAGGAGCATGAGTAGGCGGAGTATCAGAGTAGCGAGTAGCAGGAGCAGTAAGTAGAAGCAGCAGTCGCCGTCGGACTATCCATCAGAGGCGCTAAACTCACTAAACTCAATGAATGAGACTGAAAAATGGCTTTTTCACAGTCATACAGTTACAGAGCCAGAAAACTTGAATCATCTTAAGCCTATAAATCCTAAACCCGAAACCCTACACTCTAAACCCTTTTAGCTGCTCCCAGGCCTCTCCTTTGGGAAGCAGCGCAGACTCTACCGGATTCGGTGGAGTCGGATGATGTCTTAAGGAGCGGGTTTGGTTTTAGGGTTTAGGGTTTTGGTTCAGGGTGCTTTAGGGTTTAGGGTTTTGTTGTCGGGTTCAGGGTTAAGTATGGGGCTTTGGGTTTTGGTTTAAGGTTTAGGGTTTTGCTTTAGCGTTTAGTAAGTGTCGGGAGGAATCTAGGGAATCCAGGAATAGTTTTGTAATTATTTGTAGGGGTTCTTTAATTTCCGCATAGTCTCATCATGTAGGCTTCTACATCAGGGGTCTGCGAGGCTTGATAGAGTTGAGGCTTTACAAAGTCGGTCCTGGAGGGGCCTACAGGTTTTGGGATTTACGGCATTTCTGGAGTTGGGTCTCGGCCGCAATCCGTAGGCCGTAAAGCACTGCAGCTTCGAGTTGACTTGGTTTGGGCTTGGAGGTTCAGAGGGCAGGGTGCTGGTAGGAACTAAACCCGTAACCCAGCCGCAACGAGAGAACAGGCGCGCTTGATATAGGAGACTCAATAATTACCAATACTGTTGTGGGCTCCTCATTTTCGAATTATAAAGGCCCCTACATTCATGGGAAGTGCCCGGAGCTTCAACGAGTCAGGATGCAGGGGTTGTCAGTTGTCGGCTTCTTCGTGTTATGGGTACTTGAGCTTAGACTTAGTTCCAAAACCATGCCATTATGGGGGAGGGCGTTGAGGTCATCATGTGCGGCTCCTGCATCCCGAGTCTAAGCATGTAGGCCGGGAGCTCGGTGGTGGTGGTGATGATGACGTTGACGCTGATGTTGTTGATGAGAACGATGGTGACAGCCCTCAAGTCTGCATCATAGGTTCCTGAACCCCCAAACCACGAAACCCCAAACCCTAACCCCCAAACCCTAAACCCTATAAGCCCTCAACCGATTCAAAATAAGCAGCTTCTGCAGGCTGCTCTTTGACATGGACAAGGCTTGGGGAGCGGGAGGGAAGCCTTAAATCCCCAAATCCCGACGCAACAGCGGCAAACCCTAAGCCTAAACCCTAAACCCTAAACCCTAAATCCTAAACCCTAAACCCTAAACCCGAAACCCTAAACCCTAAGCCTAAACCCCAAACCCCAATAAGCCCTGGCCTTAAGCCCGACGGCATAAGCTTCAAACCCTTCACAGAAGCCCTCTCTACTCTCCATAGGGCCTGGCTCTTGGGGCGAAGAGGTCTTCGGCTAGATTTCGGGCATTCGGATTTTCGGGCTTTGGGATTCTAGGGTTCCGAGGTTCAGGGTTCAGGATCTCGGGGTTTGCGGTTCTGGAGTTTCGGGTTTGGGATTTCTGGGCTTGGGGTTCTGGACCCCTGGGCTGTTTTTGCTGCCGTTTCTTCTAGCCTCAGCACATTGAGGTAGAACGAAATTTCTTTCGGAGAACCCCTAAGCTGTGAACCTGATATTAGGGGCCTCAGGTAGATTCTTGAAAAGCGACAACGAAGGGACAAGGCAAACATCGTTGCTAGACCCAGAAATCTTGGCCCTAGGACCATAAACGCCAAGGCCTAAACCCCAAAACAATGAGCGACATGCGTGGAAGATCAGTCTTGTCCACCTCGTCAACGACGAGTGCTTCGGTGGGGTGCCCCTTGGCTCTGAGAGGGCCATGGGGGCTTGTTGGATTTTTGGGCTTGGGGTTGATTACGGTTTTAGGGTTGAGGTTTAAGTTTATGTATATATGTTTTGCTTCTGTTGAGGACTTTTGGGCTGCAGGGTTTTGGAGGTTTGAGCTGAGGATTGAGGGGTCCTCTATGAGTTCGGGGGTTCAGTCTGTGTTTAAGTTTGGGGTTTAGGTTGAGGGTTTAGGGCAGACTTGTGTCTTTTCTGTGGATCTTACATCCTCGCAATATCTGTGGACCTCCTGTGGCATCAGCACCTCAACCAAGGTGCCTCTTGTTTTCCGTCTCAAACCTACAGCCCTTAAGCCCGAAATCCTAGCATCTAAAACCTCCAAGCCCGAATCCCTGAATCGAAACCTTCAGCCCCAACGCCTTATCTCAACTAGTGCTTCTGACCCCTTATGGTCCCTGCATAGGTCTACCGCATGATCACTCGGAACCACATTGGATTAGTAAGGTCCCGGTGTTAGATACCTTCTTCGAAGCACTGAGGGCGGCTTTACAGCTTCAGATGAGGTAGAAGCGCTATGCTTGAAGGTTCGCAGGTCATGTAGGCCCTTCATTTCCGAGCCCCTATTCTTTGACAATCTTAAACTTGGGATCCGTGTTGTAGTTCCACTTAGGGGAGCGGCCGGCTGTTCATCGAGAGTATGGATGACTCACAAGTTTCCCGTATGAGTAGCTCATTCCTGGGAAATTAGGTACACCCTAAGTAGTAGCGTTGTTGTCGTCACCCAAATTATATCTACCTGCACGCCCAACCCCGGTAATTAACCTTCACACCGTGCCCAACACGAAATGCTTCACAAGAATTGAGACGCTACACCCAACGACCCCGAAAACCTACAACAGCCCTATTACACCTTAAAGCAAAAAAGCTTAAACCCTTAAACCCCAAAAGCTTAACCCCTTAAACCCCAAAGCCCTGAACCCTACCTGCCGCCCAACATACCCTCCCTTTCTGAGCCCCTGAGCCCTTCAGGCTATAGAACCCCGTCTAATGTAGGAACCTGATTAAGAAACCTTGGGCCTTTATTCGGGTTCTTTAGATAGATCCTACTATTTTGGGGTTATAGGACCAGGGTTTCTTAATCAGGTTCCTACACTACACCCTTATGGGACCCTACACTCTACGGGACCCTTGAAGGGAGCGACTGAGCCATCGGTGATGGTTCAATGAACCCCTAGCCCCTAAAACCCTAAAATCCTGAACCCTAAACCCCTGAAGCCCCCTAAACCTTAAGCACTAAACCCAAAACCCTAAACCCCTAAACCGCTAAACCCCTAAACCCCTAAACTCCTAAACCCCTAAACCCCTAAACCCCTAAACCCCTAAACCCCTAAACCGCTAAACCGCTAAACCCCTAAACCCCTAAACCCCTAAACCCCTCAACCCCTAAACTCAAACCCCCAAACTCCCAAACCCCTATAAACCCCTAAACCCTACACCCTAATAAAGCCCCCTAAACCCTGAACAAAAGCCGGAACCCCTACAAGCGAGCCCGAGGCTCTTCACTTCCCTGATCAAGCTCGGGTTCTGCACTTCGCACGGGAAATGGCGCTTAGGATTTGGTGGTTTTTTTTGGGGGGGGTTTTGGGGGGTTTGGGGGGGGGGGGGGGGTT